>JANPWN010000639.1:0-18328 GCA_027406425.1 Blastocystis sp. subtype 8
TAGTGCTTCTTCTCAATTGTCTTCCAGCCATCCTCCTCTGTCTTTGGTTTGCTCTTCTTCTCCTGTAGTTTCTTCTCCTGTGGCTTCTTTCCTCTCTTTGGCGCTGGTTTGGCCTCCTTTTTTGGTACCACAGGAGCAGAAGAGGGAACAGGAGCAGTACTTGACGGACTCAAGGCTTCCGAGACAGGTACCGAGTTCTTCAAAATGCTTCGATAGTTCCTACACGTCAAAGCTTCTCTCCATTCCCACAACTTCGGCTGATGTTTGTTTTGCTTACGAGTCTTTCGGATCCTTTCCGAAGTTGCCTCATCCATTTCTCCTTTGAGCATATTCGTATAATCCACACTATCGACAGACAGTGAACGAGGAATACCATGTTGAATGGCCTGATCGATAGACATAGTTCGTCCTTTTGACACCAAGTCCTGATTGGCTGTCTCCACCATCTGTCCATCATTCATCCCTCCTATCTCCTACCACCTCTTTTACATCTTCAGAAACCACTGCAGGGCAACTCAGATCCTTTATTCCTTTCACAATCTCACAGATCTCCTCCTTCGAGTACTTGATATCAATCGGAGCAGGCTTCGGAGCTGTTGTCGACACCAGCGGAGGGAACACATCAGGTGACTGTAGCTGAGGAACCACGCTCGGTTGCACGGCGGGACGAGAATGACGCTCATGATGACGATTGCCTCCCTTGCGATTTGAACGATTCTTACGTCCAGAAGGCTTTCTACAGATCAACCCCTCTCTCTGGCTCTACGACTCTGTGACCATCACAGACTGATTGAACATGGTACCCTGAGGGAAAGCCATCATCATTGGCTGACCAGAATAGGGCATAAACAACATGGGCTGTGTGCCTGCTGGCACGATGAACTCCGCTGGGATTCCTTCAGGAGTTGTGGTGAGCATCTTCATCAGATTCTTCATATACGATTCATTCTTTACACGCGCCTTCACGTCAGCTCCATGCAATTGTCGCTGACGCAGTGCCTCCACTGCTGAGACAGCAGCCTTCTCTGAGTCTACAACCACAAACCTATGTTATCATTCCATCTCTGATCATACCATGTATTTCCAAACTCTGCCTTCACACTCTCCACCGTAGCTAACCCTTCAAACAAGACACGTACCTCCTCCTCAGTCGTTTCTGCTGGAACATCACGTAGAATAACTGTCTTCCGTTCAAACACAAAGGCTGGCTTGATGAGGAGGTTTGCAGCATCTACCACCACACCCTCAGCTCCCTTTAAAGCCTCCAGAATATCGTCCATACTCGTACTAAGATCCCTCACTTTCCGAAAACCGGCAATTGTGGTCAGAGAAACATAGCCAGAGTCATTCATCAAAGACAGGAGATAACTATCCTTTGCGAGATTTTCCTGAGAGAAATAATACTCAATCTATCAATCACCCAACAAAACAACAACGCATGCTTGTTTCTTTAGAGCAGCCATCAGCTCTTCATGAGAGAGAACTTTCTCATCGTTTACTTGCTTATCTATTGATTGAAAGCTTGTCTAAGCAGTTAAGCAACAAGCTCTGGAACATACAGCTTGATTCTCCATTTCCCCAAGCAGCTCGATTTAGAATGCACAAAGAATTCCAAGTCTCTAATTGACAATAACCGAAAAACGGTCAGTGAAGTAGAAAGACTACAAGAAAACGGGGATTCTAAATAAGTAGAATTTTTGGAATTCAGGTAGCGTGGTACTGTGAATGATTTGTTTTTATATTTGTGATAGAAATGGTCATTGGAGGAGCATCAGCAAGTGAAAACGAACAAGAATGTATTATCCATAAATAGGCCTTCACGCTTTTTCTCCGGATGACAAACTTACTCCATTGTTGAATCTAAAGAAGAATTCAATAATCACAATAATCCATGCAGAACACAAGACGGATGATTCACCCTGTGATTAAACACAGGATGAATGTAAAATTGCAACGAAAGATTAATGCAGCTGATAAGATTCGTACTTGGACTATTGTTCGAGGAGACACAGTTCTTGGTTTTGGGATGAAGAATTAGCTCTAGGTTGAGGTAATTTCGGGAAAGGATAAAGGAAAGCAGGGAAAAGTATTAAAGGTGGATAGAAAGCTAAATCGGTTGTTAATAGAGGGAGTAAACTTTGTATAGAGCAGCGTAGTGTTAATACTAACAAATAGAGGAAGAGATACATAAAGGGAACGGATGAACAAGCAGGAGGCATCTTTGATGTAGAATCGGGTGTTCCATATTCAAATGTGCAGCTTGTTGATCCGGAAACAAAGTTTGCTAGAGTATCTTCTGTAATCTGTAGAAAGCCAACAAAAGTGAAGGTGAAACGTGTGGATGGAATTCGTCAGAGAGTTTCGATGACATCAGGAAAGGTGATTCCAAAACCTCAAGAGTCGATGCAACGTGCTCACCCTGTAACATCGGTAATAGGTCCTAGGGACACACTTCCTAGCGATGTAAAGAGCATTTTGGGATTTTCATGGATAGGTTATTGAAGTTACCTATAATCCTGATGTGGAACTAAGAACTCCTCATCCTCTTTTATTTGAGCGATTGGAATAGAAATGTTTATTAATAAGAAACAAAGTATAAAATGGGGTCTACATATATATCAGAACATCAGAAAGTATATGAAATAATCATATACAACCAAAAGAATGCTATGAACCATTTACCTGGCATTCTTCTCCAAACAACACAAATACGTTATAGGGAGCTTGTTTACCAGGAATAAACGTCGGTAACTAGCTGCACTCATCAATACCTACCTACACACGCTTAATACCAATCTTGTGAAAAATAATCTGGTCATGTTTTTGGAGATCTATTCACTTTCATTTCTGTTCCTTTATTTCCCTCACTGTGATAGGAAATTCAATGGAAGCGAAACCAACTCAAGTTCGGTGTTTCTCCCGTTCTCTGATGACTAGTTCTTTCTGGATCAAGTTCGAATAACAAAGGAGAGAGCAGACCAGCTCATCAAAATTGATCTTCCTAAGAAGATCTGTAGTCTCAATGAGTACATTGAAGTGTAAATATGATCAAGATGTAATCCATAGAGTGTTCAACATGAATTCCTACAAAGTGATATCATTTCACAAATTGATGTTGCTACAGAGTCAGTAGAATGTAATAAAGTAATTTAGGTCTTGTAGACTAACTTATAGAGAATCTTAGAGCTCAATGCATCATTGAAACAGGAGATGGTTGACTTTCTTGAGATATATGATGTTTTACAGTTCCAGTTTTGTTTCACTGTGATAAATAGAATGTGGATTATATACAACAAGGCACCCTATGATAACGGTCATCCTATTGGTGAAGAAGTTCAAGTAAGTCCTAAACCGTCAGATTTGATTTAGAATGAGTTGTACAACTACCTGGAGAATGGTAAGGATTCAGCAGTGGAAATGTTTAATGCTCTGAAAGCTTATCATCAAGTTCGGGCAAATAATATACAGAATGTGGAAAGAGAAACAATTGAAATGATTTCTAGAGTCGTAAGAATATGCATGTGGCTGATTTAGTGGAGTGTATACGTGCATTGGATGCCTCACAGTAGATTTGGATTATTCTCTCAATAACTAGTTATATTACGCTTTGTCAAGGATTTCGCGATTTGAGAAATGCATATTCGATGATACTTGATAAAATTGAGAAAAACTATGAAAAATTGACAAATCCTAAGGGTGTAGCTGCACATATGCAGCATGAATTACTTTATTAGTTTACTTGTTTACTTTAATGTTTCTTCCTATTACCCTATGTCTAGTGGACTAGAACATTTCCTCTATTAAGGGAACGAATCCTTGTAATTCGTTTCCTTTTCAATGGGGAAAAAGATTCGGTTTGTGTTATCCCCTATTCATATTTCTGTAATGCATAAGGACACTAAAGAACAGTTCTCCATTATTGCTAAAAAGAACTGGATTGTTATCAAAAGAAATCCAGCGGAGCTTGTTGTTGATATCCTGTACCTCTTTATTCGTTATATATGACATAGGTATCCAGTTTTCTTATTAGCCGTTCTTGTTATTATTAGTCTCAATGTAGTAAATGAGAAAAAGGAAGTAGTCTTGCAGTTGTGGGTCCTTATGATCAGGGAACACTTTTATATCCAGAGAAACCTGGTACCGACATCCAAGACCTGAATTTCTTTGTTTCTGGAGATAAAATCGTTCTCTTACCTGTTCCTGAAAATAACTGCAGTGTATTTTCTTATTATATTGATCAGGAATAGAGTAGCATTATCTCCCCATTTGTAGACTCTCTCAAAACCTCCTTGTCAGTATTACCTATTGTTCCAGAGATTCTGTGCATACCTGGAGAAGAAGATCTTCAGCAGCTTTCTGTGCAGTCAAATGTCAAGCTAGCTATTGAATTCGAGAACATCACTCAGCTTACTACAAATGATCCTGTGGAGTATTATCTACGTCTTTCAGGCGATTACCTGATGCTAATGAGCTGGGAAGATTTTATTAATACATATCATCAGGATCCCAATTCTTCTACTCCTTTTTCTTTAGCAGTATTATATACTCCTATCCAAAAATTTATCGATCAAGCCATTATGACTTTCAAGACCTCAAAGAAGTTAGTACTCTCCTACTCGAGTCGTCAATTCCCCAACTTGGAATATTATCTCGATAGTCGGCTAACGGTATCCTTTCTCATCAGTATTAATTGTAGAGTTTGCAAGGTCTTCTTCCTATGTACGTGGTCTTTGTTGTTTCATTCCCCATGGTCACCATTACCAGTCGATTACTGGAGGAGCGCGATTCGCGTGTCCAGGAAGCATTGCTAATGACTGGTCTGAATGAGGTTGTGTGGTACACTTCTTGGTTACTTACTATTATCATTCGTTCAATCCTTGTCGGACTCATTGCAGCTATCATGTTATCAATTTGGGTATTTCAGAATACTGGATTTGGTGTGCTTCTCATTTGTATGCTTATGTACAAATTACCCTCGATATTTGATATAGTGTTTCCCTCAATACTTCTTCATTCTCGATGAGTTTAACCTCACTCTTTGATAAGCCAGATACTGGAGCAGGAGTGATTCTTCTCATTCTTCTCTTCGGTGCTATGCCAGCAGTATTCCTTACAGTACTTATGGAGAGATGGACTGAGTTATAGTCTATGCCCACTTGGGCTTATATTCTTTTAGGTATTGTCTTACCTCCAATGGCCAATACTGAGATTAATTCCCTTCTCTTATATGCTGATTCTGTGTATTACAATGGATATCATATCAATAATCTATGGGACGTATGAATGGTGAATCAAAGTGATAAATAGCCAAATGCTACAAGTCTCGGGGTATCTCTGGGATGGCTACTGGTGACTCAATTGGTTTCGTTCATTTTCTGGGCCTTTTTTGGATATTATATCAACAAAGTGAAGAAACATCGTTACGGAACCAAGGAGTCGTGTTGTTTCTGTCTTGAGAAGCATGAAAACAATACGAAAGTGTCTCCAGATCAGACTGAGACAATGGAAATCGATCTGATGCAGTCTGACACTGTGGAAGCTGTGGATGCCGAGACTCGTAGCCTCCCTGGTGTCCGAATTTATTCTCTCTCCAAGTCGTTTCCTCCTGAGAAGAAGGATGGCAAGCCTACTGTGGCTGTGAAAGCCTTCTCTGCAGCATTGTGAGTGTGATATGGGATGATAATAACTAGCTATGAAGGTCATATCACTGTACTTCTCGGACACAATGGTGCTGGTAAGTCAACTCTCATCAATGTATTGACGGGTCTCTACGGAATGACTGATGGTGATGCTATGATCTATGGACATTCTCTTCGATATGAACTCTCTGCTATTCGACGTAATCTTGGTGTATGTCCCCAACAGAATCTGTTAATTCCCGTGCTCACCGTAAGACTTGAAAGATGGTTTCATTATAGTGTCGTGAGCATTTGGCTCTGTTTGGTCGTTTACGAAAGGTGAAAGAGAGTGAGCTTCCAAGTAAGATTGATGAGGCTCTTGCGGATGTGAGTTATCTCCTTTGTCTCGAATCTAGATTGATATGATGGAGAAAGCTGATGTTCAAGTGAAGGCTCTCTCTGGCGGTATGAAGCGTCGTCTCAATGTTGCAATGGCTCTTATTGGTGATCCCAAGTCCGTTCATTGGTTCTATCTTACTCTTAGAGTTGTGTTTTTGGATGAGCCAACGTCAGGAATGGATCCTACTTCTCGTCGTCAGATCTGGCAGTTACTAGAAAAGAAGAAGAAGGGTCGAGTGATTGTATTGTGTACTCATTTCATGGACGAGGCCGATTTCCTTGGTGACCGTATTCTTGTCATGTCCCATGGTTCCCTTCAAGTTGCTGGTTCTTCTCTCTTCTTGAAGAGTAAGTTTGGTATTGGATACCATCTTTCTATCACAAAGGAACAAGGAGCGAATGATCGAGAGTTGATTCAATTGGTTCAATCTATTATTCCTGAGGCTCACCTCGAGGAAACATCCCATACCATGTTGACACTGAATGTCCCACGAGAAGCAACACCTCACTTTGGTGATGTGTTGGAAATGCTGGAAGACAAGAAGCAATCTTTGAATATCAGTAGTTGTGGAATCGCGGCTACTTCCCTGGAGGAAGTGTTTGTGAATCTGGCCAATGAAGCTGAATTGGAGTTAGACAAGGCCGAGAAACTTAATCAGAAACCTGTAGGAGAAACTGACAAGATTACGGAAGTCAAAAATCCCAGCACTACCACTCTCACATCATCTGTTGAGGAAGTGAGGGAGTTCCCTATAGTTGAACCCACCTACAGCAATCGGTCTCAGTTGAAGATTCTTCTATGGAAAAAGGCTCGTATGGCTGTGAGACAAAAGAAGGAATTATGCCAGCAAACTTTACTCCCTATTTTCTGTATTGTAGTCGGCATCCTGTTTATCTTCCTTGGTGATAAGCTGACTGGAGTGGAACAAAGCACTGCTGTGGACTTTGGTCCTGATAAGATATTCTCCCCTCAAGAAAATGTTACTATGCATATTCCATATTTATACCATTCTCCTGAGGAGAAAGAGGTTATAGAGAAAATTTTAGTTACTTCATTCCCTGATCTGGGTGGTAGGAATAGATGATGGAATTGATAAATAGAATATGTTAAGACTGTAGATGCCACTCCTGGATTACATAATAACTTCTCTGCAGAAGCAATTGCTGAATATGTGTTGATGACTGGAAATAATGTCGCCTTTTTGGAGCCTCAATCACTACAGAATACATCTGATGTGAATCTGTGTATGTGGTATAATACCTCTTATAATGGTGTGTTCCCTGTCATGACTAGTCTTCTCGACTCGGCTATTCTGAATACAGAGATCGCAAGCAAGAATGTGACTCTTATTAGCAACTATAAAATGCTTCCCTCTACATCAATCACAGCCAATCTCATCTCTGTTATCTTTGTTCTTGTCTTCTGTATCTATGTATCTGAAGGTGTCAATTTCATGCCTATTTATGCTGGTGTGGCAGTTGCTAGAGAACGAATTTCTCAAGCTCGATTGCAGCAACGAGTGATGGGTGTTTGGGATGTTAACTATTGGCTCTCGAACCTTATCTTCGATATGTTTGTAGCCATTCCCACAGTAATTGTTTTCTTTATCGCTGCTTTCTTCTTTGCTGAAGGATTGCGCGATGCTGCTCTTCCCATGAGTGTTGTTCTTCTATTGTTCGCTTTAGCCTGTCTTCCTTTCTGCTATATATTCCAATTTTGTTTCCACTCCGCAAGCGGTGCAGAGAAGGGTCTCTCGAATATTGTCATGCTCTTGATGCTTGGCAGTGCTATGGTGTCTTCCCTTGTGGGCAACTGGGCTAGCATTGCTGACTACCAAGACATCATTAACGGTATTCTGTATTGTATTCCAGGATATGCCCTCTTTGACACCTTCCGTAATGTGGGTACCAATTATCCCCTTGAAGTACTGACGGCTTCATACATAGGAATTGAACCCACAAGTCCTTGGGATATGAAGTATTGTGGTAAAACGATCATCTATCTTGCTTGTGAATGTATTGTCTTCTCTATTATTGTGATATTCGTTGAGCGATTATATTGGGTGAAGAATTCAAAGGTCAATCTAGAGATGGGAGCTGTGGAACCAAACGATGAGGACGTGAAAGAAGAAATGAGTCGTGTGGAGTCTCATCTGGAGAGTGAAGCCATAGCAGTGAGTCATGTGTGGAAGGTATACCCAGGAACCAAGAAAGCTCCTCCAGTGGAAGCTTGTCGTGATGTCTGTTTTGGTGTTTCTCCAGGAGATTGCTTTGGTCTGCTGGGTCCAAATGGAGCTGGTAAGACTTCGATTCTTTCCATCCTGATGGGTACTCTTGGGTACAACAGAGGAGTATGCCTGGTGAATGGTAATATCATTCCTATGGATATCATGAAGGCTTATAAGGTGCTTGGATATTGTCCCCAATTTGATGTGTTATTTGATTTCCTCACTGTTTATGAGTGTTTATATTTCTATGGCATGATCAAAGGATTGCCTGAAACCCAACTTCCCGATATCATCAGTCAGTGTCTCGCAGCTCTTGCTCTCACAGAGCATAAGGACAAGCTGACGAAGGATCTCTCTGGTGGTAACAAACGTCGTTTGTGTGTGGCTATCGCGTTTATGGGTAATCCTCAAGTAGTCATTATGGATGAACCATCAACCGGTCTGGATCCTGTGTCACGGCGTAAGTTATGGAATATCATCAAGACCTCAGCAGTTACTCGTTCATTCTTGTTGACTACCCATCTGATGGAAGAGGCTGATGCTCTCTGCAATCGTATAGCTATCATGGTCAATGGTCGGATTATGTGTCTTGGAAGCAGTCAGCATCTGAAGAGTAAATATGGAGATGGATACACCCTGGATTTCAAGTTGGAAGATGATCCGGAATTGATGCAAAAGATGCAGGAGATGTTAAGACAAGAGGTGGGTGAATTTGAGATACGTGAGGTCCATGGTTGTCATGCTATCGTGGTATTGCCGAAATCACGTACTCTTTCGGAGTTATTTAGATTAATGGAAAAGAATCGGAAAGAAATGAAGATTATCGATTATACACTTAGTCAGTGCACGTTAGACCAAGTATTCTTACAATTTGCTAAAGGACAAAGAGAGGAGACACCTGGACTAACGGCTGAAGAGTTATTAAAGAGTGCTTAGTGGGTTTATTTGTTTAGAAACACGATAAATTACTTCTCTTCTAATTCTGATACCTTTTTGTTGTAGAAGGAACGAATATCACAGAGATCAGCCTTTAAACTCTCCAAATCATTCATTATTTCCTTCATCTCTGAGCTGACCACTGTTACAGCCATTCCATACTCTCCTAAACACTTGTACTGTCCATGTTCCCCTATACATTAGCTCAGATACAAATATGGACCATCAGTTTCAATAGGAACTCCATTTTTATCTTGTATCCGTTTTACTTGAGTATCGTCAGCTAATCTGCACTTCAAATCTCTGTTCATATCTGTACACATGATTATTCTCTAGTTTCATCATTTTACGCCCATTATATTCGTAGATCTCCAGGATGTGGGTTTCAAAGTAAGCTCGTTTGTCCCCAGCAGGTCCAAACTATGGAATGAATAAAGGTCAACTTATCAACAGGTTTATAGTAATATCCAATCAATTCTCCAGCATGGAGAGTCTCACGATCTTCATGATCTGTGTCGAGTTTAATAGTATTCTTTGAATGAAACAACAAAATTTAAAACTCACTTTTGCAAGTCTTTGTTCATAAGTTAAATCCACTTGTAAAGCAGGAGTTTCGTTCAGAGACATCTCTCCCTCCATCTGCTGAATACCAGAAGTAGTTTCCTTAGTATAGTGCCGTTCTCTACACAGTTGATCAAGTAGACACAATCCATTGTTGAAATAACGAATTACAGTCTGTTTATTCTCGAATTTTCTGTTTGGATCTCCGATGTAAGCAGCAGCATCACGATTAACCTCAGGATCGAAAAGAGGACGAATAACTTTTCTATTCACTACAATTCTATGAATCACATAATTCGGTAATCGTAACGGGTGATAACGAAAATGTTCATCACGAAATCCGAAAAGCTCAACAAGTACATTGCCATTCTGTTTTAATAAGAAATCTTGTTGTGAAGTTGTATTGAAAAGATTGCGCTCCTCATCTGTAAGAATCTATTCTAATTATACCAAGTCCAGTTGTACACGTCCAGGCCACCAAATGCTCTCATCATTTTCTAATCCTAAAGATGACCGAACATCTATCCATATCAAGTCAACAACGTCTTCAATAATACTAAACAGTCTCTAAAAATCATGTAGGAATTATAATAATCCACTTTCCGTTCATATACTTCATTGTAGAACCGAGGGATCACAACACGTTTGCCAATCACAACTTCTTCATAAGAATGCTTTTCTTGCTCAAAAACCTTCTTTGGATTCTTGATTACCACGGTATCGCTTTTCTGGTATTTATCATCACTTTCTGACACTTTGGAATCCTTGTAACCAGCTACAACTTGTTCTGTTGCAATTCGCTTCCCTTCCATTTTTGTAGTACTGTCTTTTGTGGATGAACTATTATGATACTAAGAATTATGATTTACTACGAAAAGCAACATTTGCCATCATTTGTTCGAATGTCGTATCCAAATCATCGTCGTCACTAGAAGCGCTATATGATGATGATGAATCGGATGAGAGCTTTCTTTTCATCGTTTTTAAGAAGATAACAGAATCCTAGATATTCCTGCATCCCGTTTCTCGGCTTTCTGCCGAATAATTCTCTCTTATCTAGAAGACGATCCAGATATTGGAAGATTATTAACAAACACAGCTATCTCGAAAGAGCATAAACCAAAGTAATAATACCTCGTATCACAGCAACATCAAGAGCCAAGGCAATTCCAAACACAGTCAAGCAAGGTACCAAATCACGTATTCGATGAATCAAGTTAAAGTTTTCTACTCTCTACAAATCAAGGAACCAAATAATGAAATACCTGGTTCTTTGTCCATTCTTGATCATACGACTGATGTTTAGTGAAATATTCTAGTTCCTTCTCCTTTTCAACCCACTTGCGATCAAGCCATTGTTCTGTCTGCTTGTTAATCGTTTCCATATCTCTCAATTCCTTATCTACAATACTCGAAAGAGGAATCACTTCAATATGCATATGACATCCTATAGGAATTCGCTTCAAATGACTGTAATAATTCAAGATTACCTTCCAAAAGGAGTTTTCAAAGGAAGGGAAATTAACATCGACAACACGACCATAGTTGTCATCACTGCAAATCTCTCCCGAATACCCTTCAAACTGCATAGTGACATTATAAACATAAACGGTTTCTCCCGTATTTTCTTCCCATTCACGTAATTCCTTGATAATAAATGCAAGACCAGTAGAACGAGGTAACAATACATGCTATCGGTTGAGATCAGGCAGAGAAGTTTACTTCAAACTCGGGTCGATTAGATCGTTGAGAAAAAGATTTCGATCGTTCGTAACTCCTCCTTGTGATTGTTGTACCCTCCGGACAGAAAAAGACACATTCTGCACAAGGATGAGATTCGAAGCGCTCTAAGAACTGTCTAAAGTGATTTTGATCCGTTTCCCAGTGACGGTCAAGAAGGCACATGTTGAGATCCTGGACAACTGGTCCTAAAATAGGAATCTTGCTAGCCGTAAATCACCTCACCAATTCTTACCCAAGAGATCCCTTCATCACTGCAGAGAAGTCAGACTCTTTACCAAACATTTGCAAGAAGTAACAACTAAATATCCAATCTAATTCGGTCTGATGATTGACCATAAAGAAAGATCGTCTAGATGATATAAGAATAGGTGAGTTTACTTATTCTTCGTCTCTTCAACTTTATCGATATCTCCTGACAGAATCAATTTGAAGTCTGCAATAAAGAAACGAACAAATCGTAGATAAACCCCCTAGGCATCACGATTTCGAGATAAGTAGAACCATAATATATGATTTCCAATAGCGAACACGCTGTTCTCCAATAAATATTCTCAAAATGTTCAGTATCACGAATGTGATAACTTCAACTGCTGCTACCATGATTGCAACAACAGCAACAAATATCAGCTCTAATTTGTCTTTCTACCTATAATACAGTATTTAGAAATGATACAAGTTTCATTTCTTATCGAACTGACTCAACCGTGAAAAGAAATGATGAAGAGTATTCCTGTGCAGAGGGCCTTCCATAGAAAACATAGTACTCTAAGCAAATGTCCAAAGTTATATGCTCACACTTGTTACAGATCACGAGATCCGCATATCGCCCAAAAAGAGGGTCCAAATTCCCTTGAGAATTGGATAGAATGTTCTATTTCCCCGTTTCTCCTTTTCTGTTTCGTATAAGGAAAGGCCAAGTGCCAGTTTGATCGAGAGAAATGTCCTTTAGAAGTCGTGCTATCAATACATTGGTGAAGGGATTCCGTGCTAACAGTAGACTAGCGGTCCGTAGACTTGCTAGCAACTACCATTGTTATCATCTTGCTCCTTCGAGTAACATTTGTGCGATGCTCTTCTCGACTGCAACGGACAATGAGAAGAAGGAAGGATTGAGTCCCGAGGATGCAAAGAAGATGGCCTCTGAAATGCTATTCAATGAGAAGGAAGAGGGAAGTGAAAAGAAGGAAGAGGAAAAGAAAGAGGAGTTTGTTCCTCCAAAGAAGGAAGAAGGTGCTCCTGAGGAGAAGCACGAGTTCCAGGCAGAAACGAAGCAACTGCTCGATATTGTGACGAACTCTATTTATACCGATAAGGAAGTATTCCTAAGAGAGTTGATTTCGAATGCCTCCGATGCTCTGGAAAAGCTTCGTCATGAGCAAGTATCGGGAATGGCTGTAACTGATAAAGATTTGCCTCTGGAGATTCGTATTTACACGGATGAGAAGAACGGAACAATAACGATTCAGGATACTGGTATTGGTATGACGAAACAGGAGATGGAGGAGAATCTTGGAGTAATTGCTCGCTCAGGTTCGAAAGCTTTCCTGAAGAAGGCTACTGATGAAGTGAGTATTCGAGAATGAAATGATAGATAGGGCAAAGCAGGCGATTTGGGTAGTTCTCTGATTGGTCACTTTGGAGTTGGTTTCTACTCTGCTTTCATGGTAGCTGATCATGTGGATGTGTATTCTCATTCTGCATCTGAAGATACGACTTACTGCTGGTCTTCAGAAGGGTAACAGCAAGAGTAAATAATAATTCGTAGAACTGGAGATTACAAAATTACGAAGTCCACTACATCTCCTCGAGGAACCACAATTGTGCTCCATCTGAAGGAGGATCAGAAGAAGTTTGCTCTTGATCAAACTGTTCAGCGTATTATCAAGAAATACAGTAACTTCGTGAATCATCCAATTCGTCTTAATGGAAAAGAAGTGAATACTGTACATGCCATCTGGGCGATGGACAAGAATTCCATCACTGAACAGCAATATCTTGATTTCTATCATTTTATTGGTCAAGGGTATTTGATGTATGAGAATGCTGATAAATAGTTGGGATACCCCTCTATTCCGTCTTCATTTTACAGCTGATGCTCCTATTTCCCTGAAGGCTTTATTCTATGTTGGAAGTATGCAGACAGAGAAGATGGGTCTAGGTCGTATGGAGCCTGGTGTTTCTCTCTATTCGCGCAAGATTCTGATTGAGTCCCACAGTAAGAATCTGCTTCCTGATTGGATGAGATTTGTATATGGAGTGGTTGATAGTGATGATATTCCGCTATCTCTGTCCCGTGAGAATATGCAGGATTCGCTGTTGGTGAAGCGAATCCGTAAGATTCTGACAAAGAAATTCCTCCGATTCTTGAATGATAAGAGCAAGAAAGAACGCGACCAATATTTGACATTTTATAAGGAATTCAACGCATTCCTGAAAGAAGGAGTGATTCAGGATTATGATAATCGACAGGATCTGGCTTCAGTGTTGATGTTCGAGAGTTCCTCTAAGGATGAGAAAGAATTGACTACACTAGACGAATATGTGAGTCGTATGCCTGCTGACCAGAAGGATATTTACTATCTGAACATTAGCAGTCGAGATCTAGCTGAGAGTTCTCCTTACTATGAGGTATTCAAGAAGAAGAATCTGGAGGTTCTGTTTTTGTACAATCCTGTGGATGATTTTGTCATGACGAATGTTCGTGAGTTCAAGGGAAAGAAGTTTGTGTCTGTGGAAAATGCTTCTATTGATCTGTCCGCTGAAGACAAGAAGCAGGAAGAGAAGGAGGGAGAGGAGGCTCAGAAGACCGGTTTGAATGAACAGCAGGCGGCAGAGCTGGTGTCATGGATGAAGACATCCTTAGGAGAGAAGGTGAAGGATGTGAAGGTAACACACCGACTTGTGGAGTCTCCTGCTATTGTCACTGATAGCAACAATGCCGGTTACCGACGGATGGTGAAGATGATGCAAGCAGCTCGAGGTGATCTGAAGGGATTGATGCCTCTGGAACCGTTGGTTCTGGAGGTGAATCCTCATCATCCTCTCTTGATGAAGCTGAACGAAGTCAAAACGACCAAGCCTCTGTTAGCACAGTGTTTGACTGAACAGCTCTATGATAATTGTCTGGTATCTGCAGGTCTGTTGGATGATCCTCGTACTATGATTCCTCGTCTTAATAACTTATTGCTTGCTGCTTTGGGAGGCGAGTTTAAGCTCCCGCAAGAAGTGGTATCGATTAAGAAGGATGAGGTGATAACAGAAACTCCAAAGACGAATTGAGTGTGGTTTTATTTTTTGTTACAAACACTTTTACTTGTCATGTTCCTCGATATAAGACTTTAGTTGGGTAAATTCTTCTAAAGTACTGAATGACCGAGAACAACGCGAAATGATACTTCGACACAACATTTTCACTTCAAAGAACTTCTTCGAATACTCCTTTTCCACTACAAACTTGATAAGATTATAGCTGGCTGTAAGAACCTTCTTAACCGATTCCTCTGAAGCCAAATAATTCCCAGTCATATAGGATCGACATTTCTTCAACATCGCATCAAATGCCAATTCTGTTTGTCCTGTAGTGGAGTAGAAATAATAAAGGACTTCATATAACTTCACATCACGAGGAAACTACAAATCAAACAATCTCTTGACTCCTACCAACTTCTGAAGTTTATCAAAGAGTTCTGTGAGTTTCTTCACAAGGAATTGACGTTGATTCTCTGTTGTCACCACCTCTTTCTTCTTCTCTTCTTCTTCTTCATATTCCTGATCCAATTTCTCTTCCAAACCGGAGAGTGTGGCATTCAAACGATCAAAGACATTGTCATCGAGAGGAGTTTCAGGTGTATCTACGGTTTCTACATTCTCATAAGTCTCTTTGGTAGTTGGTTCAGTAAGTACAGAATAGGTAAGATTAGAAAGAAGATTATAATCCAGATCCATATGATTCTTATCCTTAATATCCAACAATGTACTCAATCCTTCTATCACAGAAGCATATCGCTTTGAGAGCATCTATCAATTCATTCTCATCTCTATTCATACACTGATTGTGATATAATTATCCCAAACACGCCAATTCTCACGTAAGAAGCGAATACTCTGACAAGCTGCTTCATAGGCCTGTTCATATTTCCCAACCTTCATCAGCACACCAGCAAGATTTGACCATCCTTCACCAAATTCCGGATTCAACTTTAACAGCGTAGTGAAGCAAGTAATGCTATAGAGATAATCACCTGTATGCATAGCAGCCACAGCATTCTTGAACCAAGTATTTGGATAGAGCATGTTAATGGATAGCTGAAGCTCATTCTCTCAAAGGACTCTTACCGCTGTGGAATAGTATGTCTTACAATGACTGAATTCACCTTTCTCATAGTAATAATCACCTAAATCACGTTGAGCTCGTGCATAGTGTTTTCCTGACAGTTCCCACGCCTTCTCCATCCATTTTGGATTCTTCTTCAATTCACCCATTCGACACAGTAAATAGGGAGTTTCTCCCTTCACTCGAATCTTCTCCTCCAACTAATTCTAAGCATCTTTCTCATTCATTACCATAGAAATAGCTTCATCTTTCTTCCCGATAATCTCTAAACAATTGATTACATCTTCAAATAACTCTAATTCACGATAAATCCCTAAAGCTGTCATGATAACTCCATAACTAAAGTAATGTTCAGCCAAACGCTTCTTCAGCTCCCAGAATGGAGGATAGCCCGTGCTATAGAGATACTAGAAGTGAAAGCGAAGCGAAGTAAATACCATCAAACGCTCCCATACAGGGGCGCTAGCTTGATTAGCTTCCTTATTGCTTAACAAAGGAGTTGTTTCATTGCTAAGCTGATCCACAAGGACTTGTAACTGGAGAATGGCTCTCTCTTTGGTACGCATGTTTTCATAGTCCACAAATGTTTTCAGTAATAAGGAATAACTATACACTGTCCAATTAGATGGATGTGCCTATGAATGATATCGATGGGACACTGAAACCAGAATTCGCTGGATATATGATGCTATCTGCTCTGTAATCAAACCATGCTTTGGATTGTTATTCTTAATGTCAATACAAAGACACTGGATCAAGATTTGATCCATCACAGAGAGACGACTCTGTTCACGGAGACTGGAAGCTGTCTCAGGAGCAATTAAAATATTCTCCAGCATGATATTATCTTTATTCACTTCATCGAGTTTCACAACATTAGGTATCATAGACTAGAAATAAACAAGAGATCCAAGGAATACTGTGTCTGTTGCAGATGTAATCTGATTCTCATCTAATTTACTATCACTCAATCTTCTATTCCAATCACTACCTCTTTGCAAACACCAGCAACTGTGAAGTATCGAATGTTTGATATTTTGTTCGCCTTCCCTTCACACCTGTTAATTCACATTCAATCTGACTCCCTATTCCTCAACCATACTCATCTTTCACTACACTTCATTGCTCGTAAGAAAAATGGATTTGCTTTCTCAGTCTCGAATGTATAAAGATAAAACAATCCCTCTTCAATGAGACATCGTATTATCTCCCAAGGATCGTCTTCTATTGTGCGAGTCTGTAACCTTTCATTAATCACTTCCTCTATTCGTACTCCTCTTCTATCCACGACTGATTCGAACGAATTCGATTGCATAGAGTTGGAGAGAGATTCCCTAAAAGACAGCGATGATGAGCCACTGAACAGCGAGCTAGCCACCATCGGACATATAAACGAATTGAAGTATGAGAGATATCTTCCAGGAGCAGAAGCAAGGACTCAGCTGTTGACAGGAATAGGGGGAATTTCTCGAGTTCGTAGGGAGTTTCACCGTCAATTTCAAGAGTCTGTAATGCTAAAGTCCCTTGTTTCACATCATCGTTCTCCTTAATAGAATGGAACCATGGGAATGGATAAATAGACGAAATTTCCGAGTAGACCTCATGGAGTTCCGGACCAGTGTAGTTTGCCTGCATATACATATTCAAGAGCGTGATTGCAACAAGAAGGACCTCTTGTTGTCTATTCGTTACGTTTAAAATTTGAATTCTACTTTAGAATCTCTTCATTCTCGTTATTTGCTGAGTGAATGAACGTGAGAACTCTTTGCTTCAAAAATGATGTTAAACATGTAAGTCCACTTCCAGGAGAAACTACATATCACCAACAGGTGTTTTCATACAAATGCTCTCATTCAGTGAACGCTCTGCTAATAGAAGTGATTTGAATACATCTCTAGCAAATAAAGTCTTGTAGTTTCCATAAAGAACATCTGCAGCGGTCTTTATCACCTACACTCTTCATTTCATGAAAACAACAATACAGATAGCTGTTGCTGTTTCCACTCATCGTTATCACCCTATTCATAAGAAGACAAAATCAAGTCAACAGCTAATCCCTGTTCCATTCCTTCGACTGATTCTTTCCTATAGAGGATCATAAATTTGTTTAGAGATTCCAGTGATACATTCAAAGGACGACTATATGATGAATTACCCATAAAACGATCACTTCTCTGGCTGAATTTCAGCCTCATCGATTCCACACAGTTCAAATAGTGACATAGCTGGTTTATCCTTCAGTGGGTAATGATTCTTGATTCAATGAAATGGCAGATTCGAAGGTATATATTACTGAGTAACCATCTCTAACACTTCTTTCATCTTCTAAGTCGTTATTCCTGTTGTTCTTGACCCATGAATATAACCCTTGATAATCAAGAGGTGAGAATCACTGTACAGACGGTGATGAATGGAGAGGCACAGAATTCCTTATTCCCTGAATAGATTTGATCAGAATGAAGATAACTCTTTCTTCTAACCATGTTGAGATTCCTGAAGGAGGTGAGAAG
>JANPWN010000641.1:0-26569 GCA_027406425.1 Blastocystis sp. subtype 8
GTTTTCTAATACCTTCTTCATCTCTTGATTCCTTTTCATCTTCACTTCCACTTTTCGGCTTATAATAGTAGCTTTAATATGACAGGGCCAATCTGAATGCTATTTCTTGTGCTACATAGCGCTTCGAAATTACAATTCCTCCCATCTGCATTATTCAGTTCTATAGGACCTACATCATTTTGATGGTTCTCAAAAAATGATATCATTGTAACCTACAGTCCATTATTTTCTATTCCTTGTCTCTAAGGCTGTCATTTGTTTGATATACCGTTTAGAAGTGGATGGGAATTCGTTCATCCAATTAAAACAGAGATCGAAATCACTCTACCTTTGATAATCAAGAATCCGGTTAATTACTTCCGATTTGAATCGTTAACTCCCGTCCTTTAACTATAATCTGTATACTTGAGTACTGTGTTTGTGTCCTGCTTTTTCCTTCTTTGTTTGACTGTTTGAGTT
Source organism: Blastocystis sp. subtype 8 (assembly GCA_027406425.1). Lineage (NCBI taxonomy): Eukaryota > Bigyra > Opalinata > Blastocystidae > Blastocystis > Blastocystis sp. subtype 8. The sequence continues at coordinate 460 of JANPWN010000641.1, forward strand.
GAGTTATTGCCCGTAATTCTATTTTGTTTTGTACATTATATTGGTTGAATGGTTCGATGTGGATGATTTGAATTTAAAGATAGAGTATATCCCATTTTAGCCAGCCTATTCCAAATAGTGGTAGTAGTGCTGAGAACACCAAGGAACAGCTGATTTGTGAAGATAGTACACAATCTAATGCATTTTTGGATGGAAATGGTGGTATTCGTAGAAGTCGAAGGGAGAGGAGTGGGAATTGCGATCCTGGTAAAGAGGCTTTCATTGACTTCTTATGGCATAGGAATAGATAGTTTATACCAAAGTGAAGTAAATGCGAATTACTGTATGGTCTTTTCTTTATTATTATTGTAGCTCCTAATTATGGTTCTCATGCTCCTTCAGAACTGTGGCAGAATATGAGTACCAGGTCTTACTACACGCCCTTTGATGATGATGAACCAAACACTTCTTTGTTCGATAATTCCTGTTTGATGAATGGCTGTAATGTTAAAGTTATTCTATCACATCTTAGTAGAGCCCCCATTTCATCGAAATACAAGACGGTCATCAAAATTAGCAGTAAATGAAGGTGATTCTTATTTTCGAATGCCAGTTTCATCTCCACGTGATTTGCATTATTCAGATTATAGCAGTATTTGTCCGACTGATCCCGGTATTCCATTAAGTACTCGTACTCCTCCCTATCGTCGGTCCTATTCGTTACGATTGGATGCAGACAATCCTCATTGTAAGTTATTGCAAGTGTATTCAAAGTAGATGATTGTTCTCGAATTCGTCATTCTCTTCCTCTCTCTTTTTCAGAACGATACAGTTTTTTATTTGATGACCCCCAGCTGTCTCCTCGGAATTATAGGGCGTCTTCATATGTACCCGAATCGATACTATCACGAATGCCACTCCAGCACAGTCCTTTACTTACTTCTGCTGAACAGGGCCCAAGATGTAGTGAATATGTACTTGTTTGATTGTAGATTCGACTGCTCCTAGCAGTCCCAGCTCCTATCAATCTGAAGGGAAGCCGAGACGAAGTTCAAGTGATCCATATTTGTGAGAATGAGAAGTAGAAACTCTTCCACCAGGAGAAAATAATCCAAATGCGCAACCTGGCGCTCGATTGTGTTTTGAGTATATGAATACAGGAAAGTAGAACTGAATATACGGACTAATTTGTAGATGTCATCGAATGATTCAAGGAGGAAATTGTCGTTATCGTCACTTATCTCCAAATCATCCTGATGCAATAGCAGATCGTTTCAAGAGTCATCTCTTATCTGATGAAGAAATAGTCAAATATAATCTTCGTCCCTGCGAGGAATTTGAAACAAATCCTTTTGCTCCGAGAGATGCTCCTATTTGTTTTGATTTTTTGAATCGTGGCATATGTGGTAGAACACAAGAGATGAAAATTTGTCGTTATCGTCACTTGTTGCCAGAACATCCTGAAGCTATTAAAGATAGAATGAAATCTCTGTATGAGTAGGCTCTATGGGTGTATAGTACGTTCTTTTTGCTGGGGTGGTTGTTTCATAATGTTTGTTAAGAATATGACACTACTGTTCAGATTCATTTAGTCTACTATATATGCTACTGACTTTTTGGATTGTATTCCAATGTCTATTGTGTCATTGACCATTTAGTCTGTTATATCTAGTTTCATTAGTCATCTCAGTTTGTTCCGAAGGGTACAATAACATTACCTTTGTGAGAAAAACTGCAGAATTTGCTTCAACTGAACGATTCCGTTTGGTCAATCCGGAAACGGATAAGGTTTTGTATGAATCATGGATTCCTGAAAACAATACACTTGAAACAAAGTCAGTATGTATTAAAAAGACTATAAATAACCAGTATTATCTCTATTTGTATAGTATTGATACTGAAGGCTGGAGACAAGGTAGTTGGTTAGAGATTCTTGGTATTTATGGAAACAGAATATTCAAAGCATACTACTGGAATGAAAAAATTCAAGTCTCCTTATATACTCCGATTCATAAGAATGATGAATGGTATATGGCTTTACAGTTTTATGATGAATGGTATCTTATGACTTCTGATGATTGGGAAACAGTTTCACATACTTCCAGTTCTGGTTCCTCGCAGCTCACTTACTATCGTAAGTCATTCGATGGTATTAACAAAATGGCAGCGTATGAAGCTCAGTTCTATTACAGACATGGAATTGTTGCCTATGTAGATGGATTCGAGATCTATCGTGATAACATGAATGATGGAGCAGTATTACCTTCATCAAAGCCATTAAAGGAGTACGATGTGTATAACTATCGTGGAGTGATTCGTATTGGAAGTGAGGTCATAAAGGGATCTCATATCCTTGCAATTGAGATTCATAGACTGGATAACGATTTGATTGACTTTGATTGTTGGTTGGCTCTATATGGGAGTAATAGGGATGTTGCATATTCTATCTCGTGTTATCCAGTCCCTGTTAAGAATGTTACTTATGACGATATGGTTTCTGCTTATAGTTCAGATTTCTGTCTCAATACAATAGAGCATATTAGCTATTTTATTCCTGATTCATCCTATTTACTGTATGAGATACATCCTGCTCAAGTCATGGCTTGGGAGTATTATCCTTATTATCCTGAGAAGGCTATAACTAAAATGAAAGTTCAGGGTTACAAGTTGTATTCAGATGATCTGATGGAAGCTGTAACAAAATCAATAGAAATAGTACCTAATGAAATATCTCTGACGACAACAGGACACATTAGTTCTGGGTATTCGGATCGTTATCGTTTTTATCCTATGGAACTCAATGATCTTCCATTTACAATCAGTGAATTAATACCATTAGTAATCAATTCTATCTCAGAAATTGAGATTCTCTTGATATTCAATTCTTTCTATACACTAACAGTGAATGAAGAGTCAAGGATTAATCCAGCAAAGTGGAGTATCTTCACATGTGTTTCGGAACCTGAACTTCCTGAAGGATTGAAATTCGATAATTGTTCGATTGTGGGTATTCCTACGGTTCTTCAGCCCAATACTACCTATCATATCTACTCATACAACTATCAGGGTACCAGACGACATACTGTAGTGATTGCCATTGTGGAGAAAGAGGTCGAGAAAGAAGTGAAATCTACATGGTATTTATGGATTATTGTGGGAGTGATTGTGATTGCTAGTCTTGTTATTGGTTTTGGTGTCTTCTTTTATTCTCGTTGTAAGACCGATAAGGTGACTCTACCTATTCTTCACCTTGATCATCCTTCTTTTCCTGTTCCATCTTATGTAATATCACCTCAGCTTACTCAATCGGAGCTTTCATCTCTTCAACCAACAGAATCACTGTCTTCTCAGGATATCAACTCTATTCCTGTTTCAATTATCCCAATATCCCCTCCTACTGAACCTCCGTCTATCCAACACAATCCTGCCAAAGTTTCAGTCCTTGCTCCGTCCATGAAACCTGAGCCTTCAATAGTGCCAGTTCTCTCTCAGCCTACCAAGCCTGAGTCTTCCGTGGTATCAGTCCTTTCTAAGCCCTCTCATTCTTCAATTTCTTCAGTGCTTCCTCGCATTGTCACTTTAGATAATGGTCTTGTGATTGATATCAATACGCTTCCTCAAAATAAGCGGTCCGTAATTTTAGCTAAGAATGACTTGTAATCTTCATTGTTTATTTGGAATCACTTGATGGTAGTAGGATTTTCGGGACCATATTTCGGCTTTCGGCAGGAACTCCGAGAACCGAATAATGGTATATATTGAATTCTCAAGTCAGTTATGCCAAAACTACCAAATATCCTCGTCACAGGAACTCCCGGAACAGGGAAAACAACATTTGCTGATATGATTGCAGTATCTATTGTTTCTCTTATGTAATTCGTAGGAAAAGACGGGGATGCATCGAATTACAGTTGGAGAAATTGTAACAAGTATTCTGTTGTTTAATACTATTTAGGTCAAACGCGAACATTTCAGCTCAGGATGGGATGAGGAGTTCCAGTGCATGATTGTTGATGAGAATGCGGAAGATCAAGTAGGTTTAGTTACTCATCTTCACTTGTAGCTCTTAGATTACTTGGAACCAATTATGAGTGAAGGTGGAATTGTCCTAGAACACCATACTGTCGATTTCTTTCCTGAACGGTGGTTTGATCTGGTTTTGGTGCTGCGATGTGATAACACATTGCTATATGATCGTCTTGTGGATCGGTACGGGTGATGTTTTGATAAGTGAATGTAGTGGATATCCTGTAAATAAGGTTCAAGAGAATGTCGAGTGTGAGATTATGCAGGTGATTCTAGACGAGGCTAGAGAAAGTTATGATATGTCTATTGTACAGGAATTGAGAAGCGACAAATATGAGGATCTTGAACATAATGTAGAAAGAGTATGTGAATGGTTGGAAGCTTGGAAGAAGGAACATGAGAGTGAACAGTAGTATTGTCCATTTATTGTCCTCTGTTTGTTGTTCATCACAACATCGTTGTATGAAGGTATGAATAGGAATCGATTGGATAATCAAGACTATTGGATTCCATCTAAGTATCGGATTCGATTCATCAAGTTGTTGTCAAGGAAAACGGTGGCTGTATCGTTGTATCGGTTATTTATGTGTGTAGTTAACTCTATAGAGTTATTATTTTATTGCTGTCATTTATTGGAACAATTCATAGTCTTCTATCACTTAGCCGATTGTTGATATCAAATGGATCGACAAAACGACAATATTTGGGTTACCATGAGTATGATCGGACTAGTGATAACATTTCTCCTCCAACTTCGCTGAGATATCCACAAATAGATGCTGTGTACACTTGGGTTAATGGGAGTGATCCTACCTGGATTCGGGAAATGGTAAAATACAAAGCAGAGTATAATAGAGAACATAATCTTGTATCAGACGAAGAAGGCGATACAGCTACTTCATCAAACCGTTTTCGTGATAACGATGAGTTAAAGTTTATAGTGTTTCATGAAATTGAATAGTAGATATAGTCTTCGTTCTTTAGAGGTGAATGCTCCCTGGATTCGAAATATCTATATTGTGACAAATGGTCAGATACCATCGTGGTTGGATACAAGCAATCCTCGAGTTCGTATCGTAACTCATGAAGAGATATTTACAGACAAGTCCGCTTTGCCCACTTTCTCATCACCGGCCATTGAATTGAATCTTCACCACATCCCAGACCTCTCTGATTACTTCATCTATTTCAATGATGATGTTTTTCTGGGTTCACCTGTTTATCCTTATGATTTCATGACTCTTAATAACGGACAAGTTCTTTTTGGCTCCTGGGAAGTCCCTGAGTGTGGATCACGGTGTCGATATAGTCAGCTTGGCAATGGGTATTGTGACTTTGCCTGCAATACTCCAGCATGCGGATATGACTTAGGCGACTGTGCTCCTGCTACTTCTGCACCCTCATCACCTCCAGAGACATCTCATCCGGTCCATGTAATGCAGTTGACTGAAGAAGAAGCGAAGCAGATAGAATTCTTGAAGCCAGATAAGGATGTGGATCGTACAGAGTTCTGCTCTACTTCGTGTGGACATCTATGGCTTGGAGATGGGGTAGAAGAAAAAAGAGATGATAATCAGTAGATCTGTGATCCTCGTTGTGACAATCCTTACTGTGGCTATGATGGATATGATTGTAAGCCTAATGAATCTGTGGTTCCTCTGTTGAACATTACTCCTCATTGTCAACCTGATTTATTAAATGAAGAAGCTCTGATTCACTTTGTATCTCAGGAATGGAAGAGTGTTTCATTTCCCTTATGTCTGGCTCGAGTGACGAGCTCAATTACACTAGAAGCAGGGTATATTGATTTGGATATGAAGGATATGGATCCTATTGAAAAGGCTGAGATTCTAGAAGATGGTAAGGATAAGGAAGGTTACTGAAGATTAGTTTTTGTCTTCGAGTCAATTTATAACAAAGAGATGAAACGATTAATGATTCTACTACAGCCATCAGTTGCATCAAAACGTCTCATTCTTCATCTGCATTGTATTACACAGGGTGGATACCATCTCTATATTGAGATCCTTCGATTGAATACTCAGAATCAAGGAGATGTAATGTTGCAATCAGCACTCACCACTTCAATGAGTCTACTTGAAGATAGTCAGTCACAGATGCTCATTCGGTTCCATGTGGAGATAGATGCAAGTAACTCATCTTCTGTTATATCTTCTCCACAAGTTATAGTTAAATCAGTGAATAGTCTCCCTCAGCGATCCGAATTGAATGATTTCCGAAAGTGTGAAGCATGGCAGCAGTCTATAGCTCCAGTGAATGTGTCTAAGGGATATACTCAACATGCTGTGGCTTGTGTGCCTCTGTGGAACACCCATGATTCACAAGTACATTCTATTCAGTTAGTTCAACCAGATGAATGGGAAAATGAAGAGTTTTGGATTGGTCTTAAAAGTGACTTACATCGCCAGATCATAGATGAACCCTATGAAATACTGTGTCGTCAACAACTTACGATGGAATTGAATGAGGCGCATTCTCTAACAAATTCAATAGTGTATGAGTTTAATATCACTCATTTCATTCCTTTCTCTTTCCTATCTCTTTTTCATCCTCTTGCTAATCTGTTCTCATCACAAGATTATTCTTATATGAATGTATCTGAGGCCCTAAAACTCGTACAGCAAGAAGAGCTAGTGATAATGCTTCCAATACGTGAAACACTAACTTGTACTGTTTTAGTGGAACATGGCAAATCCCTCTATGAATCCGATGTGGAGTCTCTCCCTATCCAAGTGACTGCTCATCATTCTTCCTATGCTGCAGATGTGGGGTTGATATTTAACATGACTTTGTTGAAACAGGTGTGGAATAGAACTCAGGAAGAGATGAAGGAGAGGACTCAAAGACAGTTGAGCGAGGAAACTCAAGAAAGCCAACTGAAAGAAGAGACTCAGTCAAGACAGTTACAAGACGATTTCAATAAAGAGGTACCATTGGAAGAAGTCATGCAATGGGTATGAATAGATTGTATTATTGACAAGTAGAACCCTCTCTCTCCTCGATTCCAAAAGTACTTCCAATCTCAAGGAATTCATCATATTGATGAAGTTGCCAATGTTCTTAACTCCCTCTTGAACACTTCTCACTACACTCCTCCGGGTCGACGTCTTACTGACACTTATCGCGATTCACTCATTCACACCAATCTGGCTCTTATTCGAATGTTTGGCAACAGAGATCGGTCTGTTCCGGCTCACATGCCTCACCTCATCAACAAGGATATTATGGAAATCATCGAAAAGAATATGACGAAATTAGTGAATGAAACTATTCATCATCGCTTTCGTGAGGGGAATGACCTGCAGTATGCTTTCTTGTATTTTCATTATCATTATCATCTAGAGTGGTTAAAGAGAGATAAACAGATCGATTTGGTTTGGAGTTGGATTGATGCTGATGGAGATGGTGTTTTGAATGATAATGAGTTAGATTCGTTGAATGTAATTGTAAATGACAAACGAGCCAATTTTCAATCGAAAGATGTGTTGTTAGATTGTTTAAAAGGTAATCTGACTGAGAACAAAGTCTTGTATCGAGATGCGAAACACAATTTGAAACAACACGCCTTCTATTCATTAAATATCACTTTTGAAGATTTCAAGCAGTGTGACCTTGTTCGTTATGCAATTGAACTCGAATTCCCATTCACAGTTCATTTTGAACAAGAATCAGATGAGAGTGTTGCCTTTCAGATGATCAATGATGATGTCAGTAATACTCTTCAACAACTTGACAGTGTCCGACAAAGGAAATCGAAATTCGTTTGTATTAATGATAACATCCATAACAAAACTCCGCAGTTGACTCAAATCATTCATGACTTTTATGAATCATTTTTCCCTCTTCCTTCGCAATTTGAGAAGAATCGAAGTAAGATAGAAGTGAATGGTTACTACATAGAGCAAAGTGTTAGAAATATGAAAATGGAGCGTATTTTTCATTCATTCTTCAATTTGTACTCTATCAAATATGGGATTAAAATTGTTATTGCATTACTATTTGTGGCATTGGTTGTATTCATTTTAAAGTATCTCTGGGTTCTGTAAGTAATGTGTAGTGACATCAGTAAACCACCTAGACGATGTAAGGAAGTGCAGGCGTAGTTTTGCTTATCATTGTTTGTTGGTAATGAAAGATCATAATCCCAAATCCCTTGTATCATGGTTTGAATTTAATGAGTGGAATGATGTTAAGAGTACATTAGCTGACGAATTCCTTGCTGATTTGGATGAATTGGAAGCGGAAGAGGATCAAGAGACTCAAGAACAAAAGACTATTAATTCTACTCAAAACGAAGTTGACAGAGGGAATGAGATGGACGAAGAGAATAGTGAGGACGAGGACAGCAATAATGAAGAAGATGTAAGAAATGAGTGCGTCTATTATACTTAGTTGAATAAAGCAGTTCAAGAATATATTCCCGGAGCAGTAACTCATCTCAGACAAGATCCATTGTTCTTGTCTCATATAGAAGTACGTTCTGCTTCATTAGTAGTAATAAACAGAACATTAAGAAAATGATGAATGAACCAGCATCTTCATTTGATAAAGATTACACTCTGAATCTAGAAGAGAATCCAGAGTGCGCTCACTATGTCTATTTTATACTGTAGATACTCGTTAGTAGTTAAAACAAATAATCTGCTTTCTAAGATCGGAGAGGAGATTATGGCAATTCATCATGCAGTTGTCGAAATTTTCAAAGTCCGGTTCCCTGAATTAGAAACTCTGGTTCCAAGTGCACTAGATTATCTCAAACTTGTAACACGTATTCAAAATGAAACTGTAAGTTTGTGGTCTGTTCCTCATTCCATAGGATATGAACAATGTGAAAATGGATGATATTCTCCCTCCTAGCCAGATCATGGTTGTAACTGTCACTGGATCTACATCAATTGGTGAATCTCTATCAGAATCAAAACTACATGAAGTCTTATCGTTATCAGAAGAGGCAATTCAACTTGATCAGGATCGTTCTTTGTTACTTCGTTTTATTGAATCCAGAATGACCAAATTAGCTCCTAATGTATCGGCACTAGTTGGAACACATATTGCAGCTCGAATTATTGGTCAAGTCGGTGGTTTAAAAGCTCTATCGGCAATGCCTGCTTGTAATGTTATGCTGGTGGGACAACAAAAACAGATATTCGAGGGATTTGGTTTGGCAGCACGTCGTCACACAGGAATCATCTATCAAACGGATCTCGTTCAAGATGCACCTGAAGATTTAAGAATGAAAGTGAGTCGGTAAAAATGAATGTACTTGATAAAATACAGTGTATTAGCAAATAAATTGACATTAGCAGCGCGAATTGATGCTCAGGGAGTTCAATCGAATGAGCAAGGTTCCCAATATCGGCGAGAAATTCAAGAGAAAATTGATAAATGGCAGCAGCCATCTTTGGGAATGCGTCAGAAACCTCTTCCTGTACCTGGTGATGCTCCGAAGAAACGACGTGGAGGTCGTCGCATGAGGAAACTAAAAGAGGCCCGTGCAATGACAGAGATTCAGAAACGAATGAATCGTCGAGGATTTGGTGTTGCTGCAAATAATTATGCTGATGAAGCCATGGGCATTGAGTATGGATCACTAGAACAAGGAACAGGAGACATCCGAAAAGTTACTGTCAAGAAAATGAAGTTGTGTAGGTTATGAGGATGAAGATAAGAAATAGCTCAAAAGACGTTGAAGCGGATTGGAGAGGCTTCAAATAAAGGATATATCTCTGGACTCGCTTCTAGCTTCAACTTAGCAGATGCTCAGGGAATCGAGTTAATTAGCACAGCAAAGAAACCAGAGAAAAAAGAGTCGAGTTACTTCAATGTCTCGAGTGGTTTCTCAAGTGTTGGACCAAAGAGAGCATTATTTGTTTGTTATGTCTGAACCTAGATCATCGCATAAACGACAGTTTGTATGTTGAAGTTGAGTGTAGTCAAAAATAGATGGGATCAGCTCCAAAACCCTACATTCCGAAGAATAAGAGAAGATCGAGTGAAATAGAGTATAAGCCCATTATACATCAAAATTGTTGTTGTGTTCCCATCTAATTATCGTTAGTGACTTGGAATGAACTTGAAGTTGAAGAAAACTTGAAACAGTATTCAAAACAGCAAGATCGTGTGTAGGAAATAACATACAGACAATTTACTGTCAAATCGAAGATCCCGACTTCTGTTGATACTGTCCTCTCAGGACATGACGGGGTTATCACTGCAATACGGTGGCATCCCATGTATGGTCACTTGTTAGTTTCGTCCTCCTTGGACTCCTCAGTGCGATTATGGTCAGTGTATCCCAATAAGGGGGAAGTGTTGAATCTCAAGCATACTCAGGGCGTTAAGGATGTGAGATGGAGTGTTGATGGCCATACATTATTCTCAGGAGGTCTCGATTCTTATGTAAATGTTATTGATGCTGAAAAAGGTGTATGTTCACATTCCTACAAGCACACAGAGTATTATATTGGTTTGAGAGATTATGAGCAGATGGGTTACAAGTTTATGTTCACATCCTACAAATCCATTTCTTTTTCTTTCAGGTGGTCATCAAAAGGGAATTGTCTGTTGGGATACTCGTGTCAGCAGTGTTGTCTGTGAATACTTTGCAGAGTTTGGTGAAGTTCAAGACATGACATTTTTGGATGTGACATTGAATCAGGGAAGTGATAAGTAGAAGAACGGAGACTCCTTCCTCTCGAGTGCTGAAATTACAAAGAGGAACTCTACAGATAAGGGATTGATTGTATGGGATTTCCGTACTGGAGCCTTTCTTTCCAATCAGATCTACTTAGAAACATATACGTGTTCTTGTGTAAGGAAGCACCCAACTGAAGATGTCTTTGTGGCTCAGAGCGCTGCAGATTACCTTGCATTATTCCAATCTACAAAACCATATCGATTAAACCGTACAAAGGTTGAACTATTCTTAGGAACTGATATATAGCGGTATGGAGGTCACAGAGTGAGTGGATACAAGATTGGTTTTTCTTTCTCTCCTGATGGAGAAATAATTGTTACGGGATCATCAGGAGGATCTTTGTATTTCTATGACTATCATACTTCAAGGATATTGAATGTAATGAAACCATTCAATAAATGTGCTTGCATGTGTGCTGAATATCATCCTTTGCTTTCAAGTGTAGTTGCAATAGGTAGCTGGAATGGGAAAATCGCCGTTCTAAAGTAGATGATCTTTGTGAACAAACCCAAATTATAGTATAAAATGTGTTGAGCTATCGGGAATCAATTTCTTTCGAAGAGTATGTAATCGATCGACAGTCAATTCCTTCATACACAGAATCATTCCATCACAATCGATCTCCACTTCTTCATTTCCTTTCACGCGAATATTTTCCTTCCCATTTACACATTCCAATAAGTCCAGATCTGTACTCGACAAAGTCGAGTCATTGGAGCTCTCCGATTTGATGCGCATCATTTGTAGTTTATGTTCAATTGACGAATCATCATAGTGAACGATAAAACCTGCATCTGTCTTCACAAGAGCATTGTTCTTTTGTGGCGGGAGAGGAGTACATAGAACACCAGCTGTATCAAATTCTACATCAAATTATGTCAAAATATTTACTCAATTTGCCATTTCGCATAATCTCCACATTCCGAAGAGAACGAACAGGTGAACGCAATAGAAAAGGCTTACGATGTCCATACTGTTGTTTCAATCGATACTGGAGACGCATTGGTGTCTTTGTTCGTTCATACATATCTTTCTTCTCCCGCCATTCCTTCGTCTTTCGAATGGGAGTACACGGTTGACTAATAAAGGTATCTGAAACCACAATTGGATCATCGATCATCCCAACATATTGAAGGCGTTTTCGAATCATCTCTCCTCTTCCTTCCAAACGGAAACACTTCTCAGAATGAGGAGAAAAACGGGAGTTGAATTCAGAAGGAGACAGACGAAGCCCTCCGGATGGATGGGACAACGAAGGTGGCGCTATAGGAAAGCCAGGAGAAACAGGATAAATATCATATGGACTTCCGGGAAGTGGAAGAAAAGGTGAATTTATTCCTAGAAGAGGTGAATAACAGGCAGATTCTGGCAAAGTAGGTAAAGCAATGCTTGCCGCCAAGGGGATGTGACTCGAATAAGTAGTGGAAAGATCCATATACATGTCTGGAATCATCGCCTTTGGTGTTCCTGGCTCTAACGAGAGATTATCAGTAGCCTTCAGGGTGGAGTTCTATTATTCAGCCTCAAATTTGACAAGTGTACCATAGATTTTGAAAATAAAGAGGAGGAGCCTGTAATGAAGATAAGAAACGAGATGATTCAGGAAAATGCAATGGACGTCGCTTTACTCCCTTTCAATACCACAAGAATAACAAAATCTATACTGTAATCACCGTTATTACTAAAACCAACTATCCAGATCTCGGATTAAGGAGTATTTGAGGCGGTTGGAGATAGCGATCCTATCCAGAGTTTTTGGTTTTGTTTTTTGCAGATGTCAATTAAAAGAAACTACTCACTAGAATGTGTAGAATAGTGTAATGGAGGTTTCAGACATGGGAAAAAAGAACAAAAAGAATGACTATCAATGCACACTCCTTTCTTCTAATTAATGAAATCCGATCATTCAGCCCATTTTTATTTCGATAATAGTTAAAGAATGACGAGATAAAGAATCAGTAATTCTCCTGAACCAGTACAAAACGCAGGGATGTATTCATATCAACCGAATACAACCTATGGGTCGTATTATCTTTCGGATTCGATACCGACCATCCAATCTTATAATCCTACTACAGCTAGGAACTGTCGTACAGGTCTGTCGAATATCGGTAACACGTGTTATATGAATACAGCCATTCAGGTATGGTTTATAGCGTAAACTGATTATTTAGTGTCTTTCTCATCTTCCCTGTCTCTCACAATTTTTGATAACTGATGAATATAAACATTATGTCGTTACTTTGCGATTTTAAGTCATGTATAGATTAATGCGGAAAACAAGTCAGGAACTGGAGGAAAGGTCATCAATGTCTTTGCAGATGTGATAAAGTCACTTTGGCTTGGATCCTCACCATCTATGACTCCTCGTCGTTTTAAAGAGGTTGTAGAGACCTATGCGACACAATTTCAGGGATACAGTCAGCATGACAGTCAGGAATTCATTGTCTGAAATGGAGGTGTATTATCATTGTAGATAATGCTTCTTGACCTGGTTCACGAGGATATAAACAAGGTTTCTGTTAAACCCTATATTGAACTACCAACATATGATCACTTCGAGCCTCAGCAGTCTGCAGAAATGTGGAACTATCATCTCTGTCGTCAGCAAAGTCAAATCATCGATTGGTTTTATGGTCAAAACATCACATTTATAAAGTGTTGTAACTGTGGAGAGGTAGGTGTTAGAACTGGAATCCATTTGTAGCAACGTGTAAAATATGAACCTTTTAGTCTCCTTACCTTGCCTCTTCCTCCTGAAAGAGTCTCAGTTTGCGTCAATGTGTTGAAATCCTTTTTTTCAGAGAATGATCCATTGGAGGTTTATCCAGAAACTGTGACCATTAATGCAACTGTCAATGATACTGCTGAATTTGTCATTTCCGGAGTTTCTACGAAATTAGATGTACCTGTCACTCGACTTGTTTTAGCTACTCTCACCCGTAATTATGTGAATGAGGTGGACTTGACAGCAAATATCAATGTTCTTGTAGGGCCAACAGTGGTAGTGTATGTGGTAAGGATTATGTTGGTGTGATTCTAGTAGCTTTCATGTGAGCGTCAGCCAACAGACGGTATTATATTCATTCATCCCTCGGCGATTCAACTGAAAACATTGCGTCGCACAGTAGAATGGAATGGATATCATTACTATCAATCAAGGACGGATTACAGGAAGCTCAGTGTCGATGAATATACAGTATTACCGATCCTAGAAGCGCCTCTTCTCTTTCTGTACAAACAGAATGAATCGTTGATGGAAGTGGCATGGAGGATCTATAATCGTATTGTGGTTCCTTTTGTAACAGACAAAGAGGGGACGCGAAATGTGCTGATTCAGTGGGAGGAAATGTGTCGCCAGAAGGCAGCAGTGATGGAGATTGAACAAGAAAAGGAATGGAAACGACGTGAAGAAGAGAGAATGAGACGTGAAGAGGAAGACAGACGGCGTCTTGAGGCATTGTTGAATCAGAATGATCAACCAACAGTGAACTCTCCCTTTACTCATGTCCATATAGCCAGTAATCAGAACAGTGTGTCAACCAAACCATACGAGATATCAGGGGTTCAAGATGAATATAACACAATGTTTGAGCATCCGCAACCTCACTCCTTAAAGAATACTGGAGTGGGATCTCTACAACACCATTATTCTTCATATCAGTCTTGTCTTACTCAAAACTCAGTTCTCAACAGTAATGATAATCTATTCGCCAGTTCTTCAGATATGGAGTACAATGAAATTGTTAACTCAAATCAATCAACTGAAGATTCTCCTTCCAAATCCAACCAGCTGAATGATGTTAGTAAAGGTCTTCCTGGAGGTGCAGATGGAATGTTATCCGACTCTCCAGCTGCCATGTTATCAAATCAAGAAGAGAAACCGCAAATTGTAGTAGGAATGGAAGAAGAGATGTTAGCAGTCCATCCAGAATCCGATCAAGATCTCACAAGTTTTATCTCATTACACATTTCAAATCTAGATGATTCATCGTGGTGTAAACAGGTTCCTTTTTTTCCTTTGGTATATCCCATTCAAGGTGATTGGCATGATTCTCTTGTTCTTTGTAATGATAATTCAATTTCATTCGCTTCAGCTATACATAATATTTCTGTTCTTCATCTTATTTTGGTTCCAATCATTACTCCAAAATTTGAGAAACCTCCAACCTTCGACTTCTATGATGATACAGTGATCTCCTCTTCTTCGTCTGAGCTGCTTTCAAATCCTGTTGTAGAAACAATCATCAAAGCTTCTTCAACGACTCTTCATTCTACTCCATCACTATGGGATATGGAAAAGGAAGAATTGGGAGTGGATTTGGAAGAATGTTTTAAACTCTATACACAGCATGGTAGTTTGGATGAGAATAATAAGTGGTATTGTCCTAATTGTCAGGATCATATTTGTGCCGAGAGTGTAACTCGTATTGACAGATTACCTGAGATTCTTGTTCTCCAACTAGAACGTTTTGAATATTCTCAGAATGTTTCCAGTTATGGGTATGGTTATGGAGGAAATCGACGTAAGATCTCTACACTTGTTCGCTTTCCGATACGTGATTTAAACATGCGTCCATGGTTATATGATGCTTCATCAGTTCCGGCAGAAGATTGTATTTATGATCTTACAGCTATTTGCAATCATAGTGGAAGTAGTAGTGGAGGTCATTACTACTGTTATGCACGAGATGAGAATGATGGATCTACTCGCTGGTATGAATATAATGATAGTGGAGTGTATGAGAAAGGAGAAGTTGGATTAGTCCGTGATACTGCATATGTGTTATTCTATCAGAGAAGAAAAGGTAGAGTGGATAGTCGTGAAGTGTGTGAGAAGGTTAAAGCAATGCATGAAGAATATATTGCCTTAAATCCTAAGGAATCGCCTTCTACGAATGAAATGCATGTTGTGAATGAGATGAGTACAGTGGAAGGATCATCTTTGGTTAATGAATCCTCTACTAACCAAACAGTGAATATTGTGAAGACCAAATCATCATGGTCTGATTATCAGAGAATAGGTAGTCTAAGTCCGAAGAATGAAGCCTACTTGGGAGACAAACAAGACAGTTCTGATGTCTGGATTGATTCCTCATCATCTGATGATTTACCGGATCCTATCTATGTTCAGCCAACACAGAAGCCAGTGGAAGTGACAATACCTCGAGAGACTGTTTTTCACTATACAGTGACAGATCCAACACCAATCGAAGTAGTAATTGATAATGAAGAGAAGCGAGGACCACTGCTAAAAGAAGGAACTAATATATATTTGGAGCAGAAAATCTCATCAAATGTGGACCCAGCTCTTTCTGATTCTGATAATCTTTATATCTTGAGTGTTTATTCACAAACATCTTCATCTACATATCGAATACTTCCGGATGGTACTGGAAGGGACGTTTCTGTTCACACAACGCCTTATAGAAAGACTTGACAAGCGGTTTAGGGCCACACGCATGAGCAGTAATTGGCTTATCATTTAAACCCCCAAGAATAGCCTTTAAATCAGGTCGACTCACCGTGTACTCAATTGTAACAAATTCATTCAACTCCTCTTTAGGAGACCGTACACTCAATGAATTGGCATCAATTCCTTTAGGAGAATTGAGACGTAATTCTTCGTTAGAACTGTAAGTAGCATACAAATGCACCTTACAGAACTCACATCCTTTGCATGTCAGGATTACATTCTTCATAGCCTCAAGATGAGTATGATGAGGCACAACTAGCACTACATGAATACTCTTCTTCGCCTGCTCTTCTGGTGAAAGATGTTTCACTGCATTCAAACAATCCAACAAGTAAGCAGACACTCCTCCAAATCCACATCCTCCTCCTACAATCACCACATTATCACTATACATTTGCGAGACAATCTTCTTTGCCTTTTCTTCGGTGATAATCGATTCGTCAGAAGGATGCTTTACCATGGTATAAGGACCTTCTACATAGGCCCTTAAACCTTCCTTATCACTCAGCTTCGCCAGCTCGTGCGACCAACTACGTTTATTACCAACCACTTTGATATAGAATCCCAGTACATTTCCATAGTTATAAGCAATGGAGATAGGATGATATTCCATAAACTTGGCCTTCGGAATGTTCAGATAGGCAACAGAGCCCACCAGTGATGGGAATTGACACCATCTCGAGATAATGGAATTTACTGTGATCTCCAGATGAACCACATCATCATAAGCGTGAATTGTAGTAATCTTACAGCATCGAGAGTAGATCGAAATCCAGCGAACCAACTTGTCGAGAACATAGAGACTAAGTGGAAGAACTGCAGTATTAATAAAATAACGAGAATGATAATAGAACAAGATGAAGAGAATCACAATTACGATTTGATGCAAATATAAGAACCACTCCCAGAACTTTCGACGAACACATGGAATGGCAGCTAGCATCATAAAACCCCAAGCAGGTGTCAATTTGAAGAGAAGATCAGTAGCTCCCATGAATCCAAGATTCTTCCAATCGAGAGGTTTCTTGGAGTAATGCCAGAAATGATTCCAGAACTCTGAGAACGTATGAACTCGTTTCTGAGCAATCCATTTCCAGATAATCACCACAACGTGAGTGACTGTGGTCCAGAAGGCTGCTGTACCAACAGCACGATGCGTTGAAATGATTGAGGCCTACAAATCAGAGAGAAGAAACAGATTTACATAGGGAGTCTGGTAAATGTACTGGAAGACAGTATTACGAGTGCAAAAGATAATCTGAATATGAGATACGTCTTAGGAATAATACGGCAAGAGTCCAGAACAAATTCAAACAGTAGCAAGTTAACATATAAATCCAAACAGAGGGATTCTTCTTTATGCTGACAGTACTAAGATCCATGATAATCGTTACTAAGATCCAGAGGATGATGAGCAAGATAAGTGCTAGTCCAAGTATCATTGATCGTCGTCTATATAAAACTAAACTCAGATCATTACGAAACGAAGCCAGGCATCAGGGGTTTTCGACTAAGAGCCCTCTTGACGGGTGTTATACAGTTTAAAAGACCCATAAAGCCACAGAAGATGAAATATGTATAGAAAAGACATTCTCTCCACATCTCTCCTTCTACAGAAATCAGCTTTTTTTCTTTAAGGAACGAAAACATAAACTTGACAATTGATTCAATCTCTATTCATGAAATAGTATTTCTGTAGTTACTGTATTTGGTGGCCATATGAACAAGACGAATTCTGCACTCGTAGAACGAGAGTACGATCAAGACAACTATAATTCACCACTTAATTCTTGTTGTACGGTTGATATAGGGCCACACGTCAAATGTACAGCTCTTCTTACTCTTCTCCTTCTCCTCAATTTCTTTAGGAATTAGCGGGGTATTCTTCTCGGACATAAATAAATGAATGAGGAGGATTGAGTTCCAATGTCCCTAAAACACAAAGCAGTTGCACTATTATTGGGATCATCTTAATAGTATTCCGTAATTTCCTCAGAGAATTGGGGTCTATAAATAATTGGGTCATTCATGTCCTATTTCCGTTTGTGTATTATAAGCTGTTACCTTGTTCCGTATATGTAGACAACTTGTAGTGTATGTAGTATTATTTAAAAGTAAGATGGGAGGTACTATCAACAAACAAACGCCCTATAAAAACATACGACTATTTGTGTGGTCTACATCTCTTTTCACACTCCGAACAATACCAATGGCCCTAGAAATTACGTTAAGAATCATTTCCTACAGTCGGCAAGGAAATATTCAGGCACTTCAAATGATAGCCATCATCACAGTTATCACAAAGGAGAATTTTATTCCCTTGATCTGCCTCACCACAAATCTACTCATCACTTCTCTTGTTCATCTTGACATGACAAATATGATTCTCTCCATTAAAATACCCAGCTGGAACTATCGGGAGTTCATCTTCTCCATCCTCTGAAGCTGCTTGCATAATCAGTGTATCTGTCTCTATCAAGGAGATGATCTCTGGTTTCCCTCTTGCAATCTTCATTTAATTAGTCTCACACAGCCTACCTCCATCCACACATCATCTCTTGTTCGATAGAAATGAAACACATCCCCAATGAAAACAGAGAAAAACCGTAACTCTGAATCGATCAACCAATGCTTTCGAGTCTTATCATTCCATCCCAATATAATTGCCAATATCCATTGATCATTCTATTCATTATCATGGTTAGATACACCTACCATGTATAATTGGATGTAGTTTCCCACGAGACACCATGGATTATACTCCAGACAGCAGTTGCAGACAAAACTCAATCTGGGAAGCTAGGATAAAACCACGAAATCATTTATACCGTGTGAATGACAGGAGAATGAGGTGACTGGGTACAAATCATACATCGATTCGATTCCATACGTTTTTTACGCATTCCAGACTGGATTTGTGCCGTAAGATCAATCAGCGTGATTCCTGCAGCTTTCTGAATATAGAAATCTTGGATGTGTTTGAGATCCTTCCGTGATTTTGCTCCTTTCAATATAAAAACAGCATCAACATTTAACGCACGACTCGAACACTCCCTAAGCAAAGAACGAATTCTCTGCATCTTCTCACGTATACTAATTTTAGCTACATCTCAATCACTTTTCCTTCAAGTACATGGAAGCAAACTTATCTCGCCAAGTGCACACAACAAGGGGATGTTATCTTTCTACAGGTCATTCATCCATTCTTCTCTAACTGCACGCAACGTCAAGAAGACACAGTGATTCTGTAACTTCCCAGGGTCACGGATTAGCTCCATGCTTCGGTCTTCCATACTCTGGCCTTTCTGATTCAAAACATTACGGAAGAAATGCTCCTATAATGAACCTCAATCACAATCTCTACTGCACACGCAACTGGAGAACGATTCTTTCGATCACTACGCAGTACAAAACGAGTCTCCTGAACATATTTACTATTCCAGTAAGCATCCTCTTCCTGTTTTGTTAGAGGAAGAGTCTTCCTGCTGATTGTGTTACCATTCAGATAGGCCAGTCTCGCCTCTTCTAATAGGCTTCTCTTCTTTACTCGCTTCTCTGGTGATACAGCAGGATGTGACGCTGTTCGTTTCTGTGATGATACTGGTGGTGTCACCAATTTCTTCTGAGAATTTCCAGTCTCTTTCCTGCGATCCTTCCCTGGCTCACTAGATGCTTCTGCTTGCATTGTCTGTTCCAGATTCAAAACTATCTGTTCCTCACGTAACTGAAGACGTCTCTCTTCACGAGCTTGTCGCATCTCTGCAGCACGTTGTCGCCTGAGTTTCTCTTGCTCTTCTCGTTTCCTAATTGCTTTACGTGCTTGAAGTTCGTAAAGCTTGTGTCGTGTATACTTTGAAATGGTTTTCTTTGAAGTCTCCTTCTCATCTGATACATCCATTTCATCCAAAGAAAACTCCTTATCACTATGTTTCCCTTGTCTTTTTGACGAAACGATACCTTTCTTCTCAACTTCATTTGCATTTGAATCCTCAGTATCCAAAGCCTCCGGAACGAAATCACTGCTACTCTCTGTTGAAACCCAATTATCTTCCCATTCATCTTCGTCGTCCACAACTTTCTTCACTTGCTTACTTGGTTTTGGTGGAGAGATCACAGGTGTCAATACTTGAGTAGGTTCAGAAGTTGAAGCGGTCTCAATATTCTCAAGATTCTGAGTAGATGTTACTTTCTGTGCTTCCTTATTCGTCTTATCACTTATAATCTCCACAGTTATCACATCTGGAGCTGATACTGATATCTCTGGGGCCGGTATCGGTTTCTCCAGAACTGGTGTTGGGTTCTCTAGAACTTCGGCCGCCAAGGCTTCTGATGATAATGTCATCTTCACAGGTCCAGATGATCGCAATGATGGCCTCGTTGTGGAAGGAGCACCTACCTGACGATGGGATCGTAGATTCTTCGACATGCTCTTCTCTTGAATACTCTCTGGGATACGTTCATTAAGTATTGGAGTAACCACGGGAACTGGACTCGACTGAACAACTCGTTCACGATTCTGTTTGATCAATTGCTCTGTTAATCCAGTCATAACAGGCTTACATATGCCTTCACCTTGTTCTTCCATGATCCATGACTCAAACATTGATCTCTCGCAATGAAGGATATGATCTCCACGGAGTGTACAATACTTTACCTTACGCTTATAATATCGTTTCACTTCCTTCATCATTCCAAGAACTCTCATCTCTTTCTCCTTCGTTAAAGCAATGAGTCGAGTCATTACACGTCCCCAGCTATCTCTCTGCTTACGAAGCAACTGGACTTTTTCTTCAACGACTGTGTGAATGCTTAGATCCTGTAGAGGGACGATCGCATTAAGAACCGGATCATACCGGAATGTAGTAGGAATGTGATCGATACAACGAATAAAGAGACCTTGTTCTGTTGGCATACAAATACATAGATTTGGACGCATGCAGCTGAGATGAAAGGCACGATTGCAACCTTCATATCCACAACACACAAGTCGACCCTTCCGAGTTCTACAGAGTGAACATGCTGTCCCGATAGAGAGAGGCGGGAGAATAGTTGGTAAGATATATTCAATATGAGTACGAGTCATAGGGAGAGACTGGGGAAGAGTTGCATGGGGTAATTCTTCACTGACTCCTTCTTCGAGAGTACATCGTGTTGGCATGGTATTAGGAGCTAATGGAGATGGTGTGGTCAAATAGGAATTGACAGGGTTATAAGATACTCCTTGAAGAACCTGGGCACACAACTTATGGACTAAAGATCCATTTGATGCTCTAGTTAAGTATCCTTCAGATCTCCCACAGAGACTACAACACCCAGCATCCATACATGCACGTCGATTGGACACAGCAATAGAATCATCAGTATTTGAACCATATTGAGAGACAAGAGGGTAATTTGTAAGTGGATCTGCTAGCAGACAACGCAAACACATGAAATCTAGAAGTGATAACAACGAATAGATTAGACAATGGAAATTCGCATCTTGGTAGATACACCACTGGTCAACAAAGTCCAAACACTGCTCATGGACGCAACACCCACAACAAACACATTTCCAAAAAAAGCCACGATTATCTGCAGCAAATCGACTATTGTTCTTTTCGTTCTCTTTCCACAGTGAGCAGCTTTGCAATACTTCTTCAATTATCTGCTCCCACTCCAAGATTATGCTATCTCCTCGAGAATTGATATTACGAATCTGTGTCACAATCACTGGCTTCTTCGGTCTTGTCTTTTGATAGACAGGATGAGTAGCAGTAGGAATCTCCTTGAGGCACTGAGTGAGAGGGGGACACATTCGTCCATAATGACAGACGCTACACAAGCAAGTATCCCTGGAAACATTCTCCATTACTTCCGTTCTCTCATCAGTGGATTCTTCTGCAGTCTGACTCTCACTGTCCCCAGCTGGTATCTCCTCATTCAGAATTGAAGGTGGAAGTGTATGAAGGATGTTCGGAATACGGTATTTATTCCGACTCACAATACGCATCTGGAGGGTCTCACGCGATACACGCTTTTGGTGCTGTAAACAGAAGGCTTGGACAGAAGGCATTCGACCATTACTCACATATTCACGTTTCGACAGATCCAAGGAAAAATCGCCTCCAATGTACCATAAACATGTAAGATGAACAGCATTGATGCAATCAGGATGAGCACAGCATACGGTGACTCCTTGTGGTAGTCGACAGATACTACACAATCCCCCTATTTTATTCTCTAGTGATTATTCTCCCCACTTCATACTTGCTCTGAACAGCCACTACAGACTCCTGTGTCTTATTCACTGGGAAGATCCCTAATCAGTAAGTCACTCCGTCCACTGATACGTTGATGTGATTGTAGATGATTCATGAGAATATAACTATTTTCCGCTTCTTCTAACGAAGCATCGTAGAGAGTAAAGAACTTCGAGATAATGGGATCACTTGGCTGAGAGAACAGTTTCCGAATCCCAGTACAAGCGAAGAGATTAAAGTATGGTTGAGACTGAACAGCAGAAGAAGAAGCGGTTGACAATGAAGGAGAGATCGAGTTTAGGAATTGTTGAAGTCTTGGAGAGGGATCAAAGGGGCGCATGGGTCTCAATTCACGATCAGAAGCACGACTAGGTGCTGATCGAGTGATTGCACCTGCCTTCCCTGTAATATGAGGAGGCACAATAAATGCTTGATAGTTCGTAATACCATGAGCAGTCAACGGGACATGAGATCCTGTATAAGCAATCTGTAGTGAAGGCCTTGCCAGATGCATTGGTGCAAAAGACACAACAGCTCCTCCCTCATTCATCAATAGACAAAACAAATGAGCAAAGCGAGGTATCTCACTACTCCCTGTGGTATGGGTTTTCCCATTAGTTTCGTAACCCAGATTGAATAAATAACCATAACGAATCGGACAAAAGGCACATGACAGATGAGAAGGATCTCCTCCCTTTTTCAAATACTTACACTTATCACATATGAATACATCAGGCACTTCATGAAGACCCACACATTTCATATGAACACCAATATGACATAGTGAGCAATAAATGATCGGATTAATACCAATGATGAAACTCTCATCATCTCGATCCTCTGAAAAGTTGCCACAAATCAGACAGAAATCAGCATCCATTGGAAATAGAGGACTTCGCCGTTTTCGATGTGCACGGAGAATCTGGAGTGAATCCTACAACTCAAAAGAGGAAAGAACTAAAACAAGAAGAATCATGCGAACAGTGAGATGAGACTGATTATAAGTCACATTCAGGTTGTTTCGGATCTGCATCCAACAGTCATAATCGTAGAAGAGATTCATTAGATCTGTTACATTGTTGAGTAGACGTTGAATGGGATATACTTGAACTTGTTGCTCTGCCTTTGTTAACAAGCGACGGGGTTCTTTCAATAGGCGAATACTCTGATTCTGAAAATAAGAAGAGGAAAACAAAACTACGCTAAGTCGAACCACTTCAAAGTGGATTGGGAACATATTGATATCAAGTCGTGCTGCGGTATGGGGAAGGATTCGGATCTGTCGAATTGATACACGGATGTTTGGAGATAGTGGATGATATCCAAGCTCTTCACGCTGAATCTTACGGTCAATTGAACGAAACCGTCTCTGATTGTGAACACTTTCTAATCATAATTGAGAAGATATTCAGATACTATTCCATGCCGGGTTCAAGGGAACCGGAACATGAGAAGCTGGAGCAAAAGCAGGAGTGGTTCGTGATGATATCCTAGAAATTAGGATTAAAACTTTCATTCACTCTTCTACTCGGAATGTTACATCTGCAAGCTGACTAGCTACAACTAAGACCCTAATAATGATCTTAGTAATATGATACTACCGAACATCTCGATAAACAAGTCGGTCTGGATTCCTCAGTTGGAGAGTAGGCATAAGACGAGGAGGTGCTTCGTAGTTATAAAGAGGAAGACTTGGAGTAGCCCGTAGAATTCCAGGAGTCGATGAAGTAGATTCCGTGATACGATTAGGAAGACACTCAACTGCTTTGGGAGTGGCTTTATAATACAACTGGTCAATAATCTTCCAAAATCGTTCACTTGAAAGTGTCTGGATCTGACTGATGCCATGATGACTGGATGCGGATTCATCTCGCTCTGTTGTTGCTGCCTTCCGAGTAGGCATTGTGGTTCTACCGACGTACTGAGTACGACGTCTTCTCTTTATGCCTGGAATATCGATTGCGAGAGTCTTCGCATATACATTTTCTGTTATATGAAGTACACTACTTCTACGACTGCTCTCTCTTGTTCGAGTCTCCTGATCACGATACAGCAATGGAAGTTTCTCTGTCACCTTCTTCACACACTGGAGATAGTCTTGGTCAGGATTCTTTTCATAGTCTATTAACACCTTTTCACAATGCCGCATCATCGGTGCTGCACTATTCACATAACTGAAGAACTCAGCTACAGTGTACTCCATCAGATGATCCATAGAAAAGTGGGGTTCAGGTGTTTCTGGTTCTCCTTGTTTCCATCGATGATAGATTTGTGCATCTGCGAACAATCGACAGACAGATAAGCGACCTCCACAGACAATAAAACGTAACCGTTTGACTTGAGGGACTTGAGGGAAGTAATGAAGGTAAGTCTGAGCACCACTGCGACTATGTTGAGGGCAAGATACTTTGAAGACAATACCTCGTCGATTCATCTGAGGCGCAAATAACAGTACACCAGAATTCTGTTTCAGACACTCCAGATGAATTGCACAAGGGCATGTAGTGATACTATTCTCAACTCAATCATTCATCCTTACTAACATCGTATTGGCATGCCAAGAATGGGCCTATGACATACTTGACAGATGAAACCGTGTTGATAGTGTTTGAGATTTACGAAACCTTCACGGCCAGGGACACGAGTATAGAGTGAAGAACTTCGTCCGTAATATGAAGTTAGAATTAATTCATATAGATTCAATGTTATTTGGTCTATATATTACGAAACTGGAAATGACAAACCATAAGGAGGAAGTGTTGGTGTCTGATTTGGAGGCCAGAAACCAGGATTGAAGCCAGCAGCACGAAAATCAGGAAGACCATTCACATCCTCATAAGCAAAATCAACAGAAAAACCACACTCTGGAGCTAGCATTAAACACAAAGTGTGGGCCCATTCGTTGTTCTTTAGAGGGGTGAATGCACCTGATGTGCTCTACAAATGAAACAGATACTCTATCTAAACTGATTGGCATGCTTTGCAAATGGGAAATAGAACATTTCGTGAACACGGATAACATCTCCATGGAGTCTGAGCTTCTATCACTCCATAACATGCTTTATGAACGCACAATCCACACTTAGAACAATGCAATAATGTATCATATTCATTCTCACCTATACCACAAATACTACATATGAGAGAGATAATGGTAATCAAAACGAGCATATCCGTCCTTTGTTTGTTGTTGGTGCTTGAGACGTATTTGTTATCAACGACATCGCTATTCAATGACAATAACCAAATACCCAAATATAATGCAAAATTCTTTAATGGATCTGATTATCACAGATGGGATACACAAATACCAATCGATAATCGATAATTGAGACAAACGAGGAGTAAGTGACAAATACACCCTGAATTGTCCTCTACGTCTGGTTACAATCGCAAAAACACGGTTTCAGTCAATTAACTACCTGGTTCCTTTGATAATCCTCACAGAAACGTTGATTAGTGACTTTCTACTCTAATCCAAATTGGTTGGGCTAATATGGAAAAAACCGTGATTTTCGTTTTGATGGATATCTATGAGAAATGGGTTGATCACTTGTATTTGTGTAAATCTAGGTGAAGATTAAGTATATACAAGAAAGAAAAAGATATGCGGTTTGTGAGGATCGAACTCACGACCTTGGGATTATGAGACCCACGCTCTTCCAACTG
>JANPWN010000645.1:0-42885 GCA_027406425.1 Blastocystis sp. subtype 8
GTATTGATTTTTGGAATTGAGGATAACTATGGATTATGGAATTCCGAAAACATATCTGTGGTCTTTGGGTCAAAGTGGTTGTAACTTACACTGAAGAAGATATTCTAACAAACAGCAAAAATTATACTTTGCTACAATTATTCCCCGTTTTCCGAAGGAAGTAACTTGATGTTAATCACACTTCCATTTTCTAAAGTAAGAACACCAACACTCCAAATTAAATCCCTGATTACCATAGATACCGAGAATATATAACAAACTATCTCATATCTACTATTCCTCACCTACATTAAGTATTTGAAGACAGTATTGACTATTATTGGTCTGCAACAACATAAAAGATCAAATAATCACAAACAAAATACCATCCAACGAGGAAGCCACATCAATTCATACTTACTGTATTCGGGAATCTAGTCAACAGATCATAACTAACCAATATAGTAAAAAAAACGTATTCGAATCTATTATCAGTATTCGGAATTTGATATACTACATAACATCAACAAACATAACTCCCTAAATAACGTCATTTCCTTCTCATAAATTGAGGCATCTTCATACGAACATCGGAAATAAGACCCTCAATGATCTTGAATATGGCACTTCCTTCTCCATCTGTTACACGAGCACTACCTCTTAATCTACTCAACTCATCTCACATCTTCAAGGCTTCTTCGTAGTATTTCAAAGCAGAAAGATTCTTTCCAAGACCTGAATCCAGTTTTCCACAGGAGATATTCTACAAATGAAATACATCTTACTCAGAAACCTCTTGAATTAACGCACGACTATTCTGAATCTGATATTTGTTCATAAACTGAAGAAGGATCTTGCTAATCTCTTCACACTCCATGGAACGCTGCAGTTAAAAAACCATTAAACAAATACACTTAGTGCAATGAAATAGGTGAGAAGATACTGAAGAAGTCTGATATACAGGAAGTTATCATTTGTACATTTCTCCTGATACTCCCTATAGAGCTCGCTTGTTTTCTTGTAAGAGTAGCCATCATCTGTTCTATCGGTGAATTTCACTCTCAGATCCTACTGAAGCCATATGAGAAGGGAATAGCATTGTTCATCTTCTATGATTCGTTTCTCTTCAGCATAATAACCCTCCTTTCCACACTTATCGCAAACCCATAATTCTATTCAATCAACTTCAACCAGAATTAGGACCAGGACAATCATAACCATTTCGAATTGTGGGATATTGAATTCCTCCACAAGAACACTTATATGAGAGGAGGTTTTTGTCTCTCTGAAGATCCTTGCAAGTAGAACATGTACACTTGAAACAATATCCTTTCTGAAGGATTTGATTACGAAGATAACTGGGTTTTGTAACATCCACATAACTGATCTACGAATCAAAGCGAAGTCATTTCATAACAGTAATCTCCTCTCCCTTCTTAATGTCAGCAATCGAGCGAACAAGCATGATCTCACCATCAAACACAAAAGTGGTATTTGGAATGCAGCAATGATTCATCAAATAAGCAAGTGGATACATTCCTATGGCAATATCAGAGTTCTGGTAGGAGGTAACTGAGAAACGATTACTATAGAGTCTTCCGACACAAGAAAGGATTTCCTGGAATGGACACTCTTTTTCAGAATACCAAGATTCTGTCAATACGAGAGCATGAACTAGTTCCGCTACTTCTTTGTACTTCTCTACTGTTTCTTGATCCGATACATCTAAAGTCAATTACTTCATTTAGTCAAACTCAGGTTATCACAATGATCTTTAATATCAGAATAATCACCCTTGATCACTCCATTCTCTTTGGAATGAGAAGCCTGATGTGTGCAAATCTGGTACACCATACGCATAATCAAAACGAAACTGTTCATAGGCTGCTTTTTCTACCCATTACTCTAAAGTACCGTCAATACTTCCACCAACTTTTTCATCCAGCTACATTCCATCTTGTGATTCTTCCTACATATCAAATATTCTTCTTGCTCTCAACCAGTCATTCACTTGGCATTGACGACAACAATAACGAGCGTAACCACACTTACTACATGTCATAAGTTTGGGATACTCTTTGTAACAATTCTGACAAACAAATTGTTGCTTTTCATTCGTAACAGCGAATGACAATGGCTTACACATCATAATTGTTGTACCTAGAACATTACTAACCACACAATGACCATTCATACCAGCTGCAATGGGTCTTTCTGAAACCAAGTAACGACCTTTGCTTTTTGATTGTTCAACATGAATCTGGAGGTCTTTCAAGTATTCTCTACACGACATAATCTCCAATTGATCTTATGTGGGTAGAGTGACCAAAAATTGCCAGATTCTGTTTTTCAGAAAGGGTCACAGTGAGCGGATTCGGTACCCAAAAGAGTCCGAAAGCCGAATTATAGAAAATGGAAAATAGAAACTACCTTATAATCTAAGATTCTCTGCACACAGGAATCCCCGCGACACTCAATTATCTGTGTTTATCGGAAATGTGGATTCTTAATATATTATGTTTTAGTAAGTCATGGTTTCACTGTTGAAAGAATAGTATCATTTTCTCTCGCATCTATTGCATGTAATGAAACAGAAACATATGCTTTGATTATCAAGAAGAGTACTCATCGTGCTTATTTGGACTCATTTGAAATTTGGGATAGTGTCTCTGCTATCTACAAGAGTCCTACATTTGAGGATGATACTATCGTTACACTTGAGGTTTGTCTCCCAAAGACCTATAATCTGCAATATTCCCTTTTGTTCCATGATGCTCATCCGGATCATTGGGCACCGGGTGCATATCTAGATATTCGTGGTGTATACAACAATACATTTTTCAAGACCTATATGAAGGATGACAGTGTTGAACAACATGTCTTCTCATTGAACTACCCAATCCGGCTTTATTCAATTTGTAAATTCACTTCAGGACTTTCTCTTGACAATTGGACTGTTTCTTCCTTTGATGATGCAAATTGGGAATCAGTTCCTCTTGGGACTGTCCCTGAATATCGATTAGGAACCCAGTACTTCAGACTTCGTTTTAACCCAGTCCCAAATATGGTTGCATACGAAGTTCAATTCTTCTACCGTTATGGTATCGTTGCTTACATTGAAGGACTAGAGATTTGGCGTGACAATATGCCACAAGGTGCTATTTCAAACTCCACCGTTTCAACAGGCGATTATGGTGTTCTTGGTTATCACGGCGTAATTCGCTCTGCTCGAGACCTGCCACAAGCTTCTACAGTACTTGCTGTCGAGATCCATTATGCTACCGCTGAATCTCACACTATCGACTTTGATGCTTGGCTAGCAGTATATGCACAAACACTCTCCGAAGCTCTATGTTATGTGATTCCTCTTGAGCCTCACTTCGACTCGACACCTACTATCGAAGGACTAGAGCGTCTTACAGATTACGACATGGATTCAGTTATGCAGGCTGGAGCGATTGGATCGGGCATCCTTATCGACTATGAGTATCTAGATGCAATTGTTCCTGCAGTGTCGGGAATCCGTATTTACTCTCAAATTTATCCAAATAATAGTCCTAAATCTTTCACTGTATCGTATTCCTCTTCAGAAGTGGGTCATTATCAAGAGGTGATTGCTACTAAGGATATGAACTATGGATCACTGCAGCATAAGATTCTAACTACTCCCACTTCTGAAGATCCTTATCGTTACTGGCGTGTTTATGTGAGTGAAAGTGAGTCTATGGAGTTGAGTATTGCAGAGATGCAGCTTCTAGTGTGTAACCTTCCGCGTCCTCAATCATTTGAGTATGAGAAATATGCTTATTTCTTCCAGGATGAGTCAGAAGAGGTCTCCATCCAGCCTACTATTGTTGGAATCCACGATTGTATTATCACTCCAAATCTCCCTAGCGGTTTGACACTGAATCGCAACACCTGCTCTATCACAGGATCACCTATTCAAGAAATCGAGCCAACTCTTTATACTGTCACAGCTCCACAATTTGGAGGAATTAGTGCCTCATTTACACTCACAATCCATCGATGTCATGGTGTTCTCTTAGAGCTGGTCCGTACATTCCAGCGATTCAGTTCTACAGAAGCATTCTCCATCTCGAACTCCGATACGGTTCTGTTTGACCAGCCTTTTAACTCTACGCAGAAGGATCATTCAACATGGAACTCTTTCATCTGTGTGACAGATGATCGAATTCGTGTTTCTCTCAGTGCACAGAATACTATATGGGATCAGGGATCCTTCCTTTATATCTACTCGACAGTCTATGCACAGAATCGAAAGCTTCTTTTGAGGGCTAAGGTGGATGGATATCTGAAACTTCCTACTACTTATGACTTGAGCCTCTCTTATATTATTCCAGCACACAGCAAATGGTTTTATCATATGGGTTCTATCCCTATTGATTGGACATCAGAAGAGATATCGGAATTCCATGAAGCTTATATAGAAGAGATTCCCGATTCATCCAATCAGATTCAGTTATTTAAACAGTCCTTTAATCTAACATCCATTCCTACTGCTCTTGAAGTCTCACTTCGGTTCCTCTATGGTTGTGTGATCTATTTGAATGGTGTTGAAGTCTATAGACATGGAATCAATGAAACGGTCACTAATTCTACTCTTGCTATCACAGCCTATTCCACACTTCAGTATCATACCATCACCATTCCCACTCAGCTGGTCACAGCACTAGGGACAAAGAGCCAGACACTTGTAAAAGAATCTAATGTGATTGGAGTGGCTCTTATCAGCATGGCTCCTACTCAGAAGACATGTGTGTTTGACATGGCAGTTCAAGTAATACAAGAAGAGAATCAATCACGTGTTGGCCTTTGTACTATCACTGGAGAAGGATTGAAAACAGATCCAGCGAATGCATTTGCTATGGATTATCGTCTCGTATTGTCCTCAGATGACGATACTAATATGCTGATCATTCAGTTTACTCAGGATCGTCATGAACTCATTCGAGCTGTTGATATCATGAGTCCTTCATCTTCTCTTGAAGAAGCCGTGACTGGATTTTCTATAAAAGCTCGTGATTCTGATAATGATAATTGGATTTTATTACGAACGGTGGATGGAATTGAATGGGACTCGAATTCACAAACTCAGCGAATCACTATTGTGAATAATAATCCTTACAATCAGTATGCTATACAGAATCTTCATTCCTCTCATGGGACATGGAAGCTAGGTCAATTAGACCTTCAACTTATGTATATTCCCAAGGAGGTTGATCCTTTGGTTGCTGTAGATGCTGATATTCCTTCACGAGGAATGATGATTCCCTTCCCCTTGGGACCTGATTCATATACAGATTATTATGTAGATTCACCCCTACCTGAGGGATTGTATCTCAATTCTATTACGGGTATGGTTACAGGGCAATCTGCAAGAACGTTTTCCACCACTTCTTATCGGTTCTATGCTCGATCCCTTCTCGGTGAAGTCCATTCATCGAATCTCACACTTTCGATCTATGATTGTCAAGGATTGATTACAATCGGAATCTTGCCAGATGCCCATCCATTAGAACGTGCCTGGAAACTCTATCATTCTGATAAGGTTCTATTCTCTGCTTCTGTGTTCCCTGTTTCTCTTCGGTATTTCTATCTTGATTTTTGCTTACAGGATTCACCTGATCCAATTTATACATTTGAAGCTATTAGTAAGGAAGAAAGAGGATGGGTGGTTCCTTCTGGATTCATGGTTTCTATTTCTAATTCTACATTCATTTACGATATGGACATGGTACCTAATTCCGAATCCATCCCTTTTTCTAGAAAACTCAAATTTACTTCAACACTCCCCTTCACTGCTGAGGATCAATGGAAGGTCTTACAAACTGATAGTTCAAGTGTGAACTGGATGGATCCTTCCTTGGATGACAGTAAATGGAGTTCAGTGATGTTGACTGAGCTTCATAATGTTACTACGAAATACACATACCTACGTATGACTCCAATGTATCTGAGTCAGGCAACTGTGATAAATATTCGTGTTCTTCATCTCGCACCAATGAGAGTCGCATGGGATGGGAGTGTAGTTGCTGAATTTGATGGTAACGAATCACCTCGATATGACTTGTTCCATGTAATTGTTGCTTCAAATGCCCATACAATTGCCTTTCAGTTTGTGAATGTATTGGGCGAGAGCCCAGTAATCGAAATCCTTGGAGTTTATGGTGTTGATACTTGTTCAGTGGTTCTTGATTCATACGAGATGATTAACGGTACAACCCCCTTACAAGGTGATCTGAATGATTGGTTTGATCTCCATCCAGAGCGAATGGTATTATTACCAAATCGAGATGATACCTTCATGAGGTGGATCGTTCGAAATAAGCTGGGTTCTACCTTCAATGCCTATGGATTCTATAGCACAGCACGAGTAGCACATTGGGGATTCACCTTGTATGGATCAGATGAAGAGCTGAAGGAGTATCAGATCCATACAATACGCAATTTTACTTCAGAAGCACGAAAACGAACTTCCTTTGATACTGGTATTGGAGTATATGGATTCAAGGAATTCCAGTGGGAGATTGATCAACCCAGTAGTGGTATTAATCCTCTCTCTGCATTCTTCATGATGTATTGTACACCAGAGAGTCTACAGTCATGTAGCGAATCTCAAGGATTCCCTGTGACTAAAGTAGGACAGAAGGCCATGATTCATTGTCCTTCTGGATATCACGGCTATCGTGTCCGTGAGTGTCAGGATAGTAATTGGGGACCTATTGAAGATCATTGCATTCGTGACAATGAACCAAATCATTTGATATGGTTATGGATCTGTGGTGGTGTGTTGATTCTGATATTAATTGCAGTACTTGGATATCGTTGGATTGTGAGACGAGATCCTGAGCAGCAACCATTGATTGTAGCACCTAATGCACCAATGAAGGAAAAAGTAACTAAGGATAATCTGGCAGAAGTACGTGTTTCAGTAGGAGAGAAGACTACCGATGCATCCCAAGTGAATTAAAAGAAGGTACTTTTTGTTACAAACATATTCAATAATCCACACACAACTTAACCGAATCAGATACAATGGGCTGTAAAGTAGAAGGGAGAACAGGATTATATTGAAAAAACGCTTTCCATCTCTGTTCATTGGCATCGTCTGTTGATCTCTTTCCTCGTTGAACTGCCCTCGAATTCACTTCCTGTTTCACCAATTCCATATTTTCTTTTAATTCGGTTACTGGTGGTTTTGTTAACAAGATTCGAGCCATGCAAATATACACTATGCGAGTTACATAAGCATCCTGAGCAGCATAGAAAAGCTGTTTATGCCCTAACGGACGCTGTGTCCAATCGCTCATTCGAGCTGTTTTATCAAGTGCTTTTCTAGATATGATATCTCATCTTACATTGTACCCCAATGTTAGTAATAAATAGTTTGATAATGAACTTTCTTTCTTAAATCCAACTGCACGGGCAATAACATCAATGTCGATTACATTCGGAATCGATTGCAAACATGGAATGCACTTGTATCGAGCAAGACGAATTAAATCATCTCTCGCTTTGAAAATATGATAAATCTTTGAATTTTGAACAAATGCCTCGAAATCATTTTTCACTTCTTCTTGAACTGAGTTCAATGATAGCCAGATTCCATCAATTATCCATACACGTTTAGCACCAGAGATCTGAATTGTATCTGGTGTGAATACTCCTGCTCGTGTCAACCATTCACAATCCCAGCCAAGAATTCGTTCGTTCATCAGATACGATACTACAATTGAAAAGGAAATGAAGAGATACATTGAGATCGGAGGGAAACAAGTGAATCAATGAATGAAATGACGATATCTTTTGGCATTATGTATTTCTCGGGATCAGCAAGTAAGGCATGATTCCGATTGATTTGGGGGACAATTATGGAAACACTATCAAGACCTTGAGGAGATGTGATCCCTAATACTTTACGGATTTGTTTGCATAACTAATTCAAATGAATCCAGTAAAATTACACTATAAGCTCCTCCATAAGCGAGTTCCAGCTGATCACATAGCATAATAGCACTTTCTCTATCCCAATCTACGAATGATAATATCCCAGAGAATGAGTACATTTGATTAAGCCCATAAAGTAGGATTCATTAATATCCATCATTGATCTCTTTACAAGGAAACGAGCTTCTCTCTTTTCTAATTCTACTTTCAGAACGGGATACAATCGAACATCCACATAATAATGGTTGATCAACTCTACAAACTCATCTCATATTCATTCCACATACTCGAGGCAAGCACTAAATCACGATCAACTGGAGCATCTGAGAGTCTTGACAAGATTTCCGGGACCATCTCCTGTTTCAAAGAAACAAAAGCATCAAACTGTTCCGGATCGATCTACAATAAATTAGAAAGACAGAAATTACAATTGCATCCTTGAAATACTTGAACAGGAAGTCTACAGATAACTGAGAACCTGTTTCGGGATGTTCTGACAAATATCGGATTGCTCCATCGACGTAAGGTCTTTCTGTTTCTTTAAAGAACGAGGTCATCTTCTCTAAGTACGAATGCACATTATTGCATATCCAGGCATCCGACATGTTCTTCATTAATTTGTGTTGTTTGTTCTTACAACCGGGCTTACGACAAATCCCATTCCTGGCTCTACATATAAGTAGGCATTCCCACTCTTACAAATCACATTGATTCTTCTTCCTCTGCTTCTTCTTGGGATTGCCCATTGTACAGAGAGTAATGTGTTTTAGCACAAACAAATATACTCATAATCAGGACATCGTTTTGCTGCACTGAGACTATTTTCAAAATATATACGATCCCTTCCGATTTCGACTGTCAGATCATAGTAATCCTGTTGGTTCCCATTAGCCACTACTGGAGAGAAAATTGCTCGCGATGCCTTGAGGTTGTCAAGAACACCTGACGGAATGACCTTTTGTTCGATAATACCCCAGAACTTTAAAAAGAGAGCTCTTGAAACAAATGCATCTGCTGCTGCGTAAGTCATTTGCTTAGAAGAGAGTGGCCGTATGGACCAATCTGTGCACTGTTGGGACTTATCTAGTGGTTTACCCCAGAACATAAAAACAAGAAAACTGAGAGATACCAACCGATTAAAACAGATAGAGAGATACATCATATCAAGATCGACCAGATTGCGATAGTAAAGCAATGCAGGAATACATGGAAACGAATACCTTAACACAAGCGTGTCTCCTCTTCCACTTTTGAACACATGGAAGATTGTTTCGTTTTGAGTTACATCTAGAAAAAGCATATTAATATGTGGATTCGCTTGTTCTCGTTTCAGCCACGAACCGTCGATAAGCCATCTACATCAACAATCTTCCTTGCATCTACATCGTCTTTTGACCAGCTACTTGAATTAATGAAGCTGTACAGAATACACTATTTCCATGAGAGTATTCTGAATCCCAACCAAGTACAGCTTCTTTTAACATTTCCGTCACAGCTACCTCAAGTTTTGGTACTGAATCAATAAAATGAATCGAAACATCAGTTGGAAGACTACATGTGACCCATTTTCGCAATAACAACGTATAGAAAGAACCATCAGGATTCAGAAAATCCCCCCTTTTCTTGGCATTCTTCTCCTGTTTTTCCTTGAATTTATTACATGCTTCACTCCTACTTCAACGCTGCTGTTGGGGTCATAAAAATGAACGGAGTAATGTTCGTCAAACGCTCTGATCAGCTAGATCACACATTCCAATCATTCTTACTGGATCACTAGCACCAAAGTTCGCAATCATATCTCTCGCCATAATTTCAATTTGCTCAGAAGAAGGTTTGACGTCTACAGAAAAGGAAATATGCTACAATTACTATCATATCCTGCGAAAATTAATTCATCTGTCAATTTCATTGAAGAACGCTGCATATCGACACGAATACAATCGAAAATGAAATTTTGAATGACTAGGTAGGCTTCAGAGTCCTTTGGAATCTTTGTAAGAAGGGCTACAGGTGAATAATCGAAAAGATAACAACCTGGTTCAATCTCATATGAAAGCCTGTATTTATTGAGAAGATTCTGTAATTGAGCGCGACAAAATGGATATCCAATCGAACACATCGTTAACATGTTATGTAGAGTCAACTACGAATTACCACCGATTCAAATCCAAACCTCATCAAAATTGATAGAAACAACAAGAAAATCAAAATTAATCACTTCAAGAAGATCCAGTCGACGTATCAATGACACGATTGGGTTCAGACTAAGTCCTTTCAATTTTGTACATTCCTGCACCATTAAAGTCAAGTATTCTGTTGGATGTTCTGTAATCCATTCCACAGAGGTCTCGATGTCAGGTGGATGACCAAATCGGCATTTTTTATTAAATCGGCAAACCCCCTCAAGCCATCTACTTAAACCAAGAACATGATGACACCTACAGATTGGTACACGGTTGTCGCTCCATAGCCATTTTCCACCTGAAATACACAAAGGACAAACGATTTCACTTCAATTGACACTTCGTAAAAGATTCTTATGAAAAAGTACGTCTCCAGAAGTCGTTTGTTTTAGATTCCTTAATAGTATTTGAATGGAGAAAAAGTGAAAAGGACGCAATCAAAACATAACCACCAATAACTATTCTGTGATCTACGTCTCACAATGGTAATTTCATTGCTATCTCCTTTTGATGTGTTACTCTTATACTTAGTGACTGAAGTGTTTCTTTATTATTATGAACCTCTAAACGTACACTTGAATTTATTCAGATTTCTCTCGAATCATTATGCCTGAGTTGCAGCGAGTAAGATTTTATGGTTTTGTACAGTCTAATGAGTAGAAAGACAGCGAATTGTCGAGTTCTGAACTCTGCCGTCTGTTAGAGTATAGGATTTCGGATTGATGAATACTTAGATGCAAGGAAGAGGAATTGGATGATTTCGAGGAAGTTGACTTGACCTATTTAAGTTCTGATGTGCTCACTTTTAAATACGATACTATTCCTGCTTTGGACTCTCTGCGAAGTAGTATATTCTGTAGTGGTCTAACCTAGATCTAGAACGTTTGACCATTTGCTGT
The DNA here is from genome assembly GCA_027406425.1 of Blastocystis sp. subtype 8. Taxonomy (NCBI): domain Eukaryota; class Bigyra; order Opalinata; family Blastocystidae; genus Blastocystis; species Blastocystis sp. subtype 8. The sequence continues at coordinate 11,030 of JANPWN010000645.1, forward strand.
CACAACATTCGAGATCTTACACCAATTAAACTGCTTCGCAAGCTTAAATATGTTAATATCTCTAAAAATGCAATTTCCGATATTAAACCACTAACATCCTTATGTCTTTTAGAGGAACTTCATCTAGATTACAACAATATATGCTTATTTCCTCGTGTAATTGTCAGTCGGATTAACAATTGTAGGATTTGTATAAGTTACGCAATCTTCGCATTCTAACTCTTTCTCACAACAAAGTTACCTATGATTCATTTCAAGATCTTCTTGCATTAGCTGTGGGAACTGCTCCAGAGGGCTTTATGTGTAGCAGTTGGAATCCCTGGATCTCACCTACAATCCAGTTTTAATGCGTGACAAAGAGAATCGAAGGAATCTAGTATACTTCCTCCACAACCGTCTTCACCACTTTCAACTTTTCAACGGACTTCATATTAACACTCTCTTTTCCCGTGTTTCTTGTGGCAAGGACTATCTGGAGGATATCATTGATGTTGACAATGCTTCGCCTCACTTCTTCGTGCCACCTCGACATGTCATGACGATTGGCATGAAAAAGAATCTTCTAGGTCGGCCTCGTTACAACTCAGAACTTACCTTTCCTCAGATTAACGAGCTTCCTCTTTCACCCTTCTGCTTGGATGAGCGACAGCTTCCTGAGTCTCCAGTTTTACCTCATACTCCGACTTTCAGCTTACGCGTAGGTCAGCGACCTCATCAAGAGGCGCCTGAGGATAAGTGTCTTCACAGTACTGCTTTCTCTTCCCATGAGGGACGTGGTCGGAGCATGTCGATGTTCGAAAGTCTGAGTAACAAACAAGCGGAAGAAAAGAAGCCACAAGTACCAGAAGAGGAACGACGTACTCGTACATACAGTGTGCATGATGTGATTCTGCAAAGTAGGATATGATCCTTCTTTTCATTTACAGAAGAACCAGTGTCTGAAGTTGTTGTTGGGGTAGGAATTTAGAAATTACGTGATGAGCAGAGATCAATGTTTCGACCTATTACTCCTGTAGGCTTGACTCCAGTCTCTACAGGAACTACAAAATCTCAGCAATCTCCAACACAGAAATCAGACCGTCGTAAAAGTCTTTTTGCCAAGAATCATCGATGCCCTCCTACAGAGACTCATTTTAATCGTATATTTGAGGAAATTCACAGTTTAAATACTTTTCTGGAAACAGTTCAGTCGAATCAGCAACGCATTGAAGTGGATTTGAATATGATGAATGAAAGATAGGAAAAACTCGATGCGTTAGATAGAAAAGTGAATTTAGCTTTGAAGCTAATTGGAGTTGAGCAGAGTTCCGTCACTGCTGAGAGCAACAGTCTGGTTGTGGTTGTAAAGAATAATAACACTGTAGAATGACGGTTTCAAGCTGGATGTATAGTTTCTAAATGTAAATAGTGTTTATTGAAACAATAACAGATTACTCATATGTGGAATTCAATCATCTTATTAATAGGATGTATCCTTTTTGTCTTTTTGTTCCGTAGTAATGACTAGACCCGATGATATCTAGGATTGAGTATCCAGAGCGATTTTAAGAATCATGTGCTATATACTGATTACTTTGGTAACAATTCACAGCTTGTACATATATCTGAGAATGTGGAGAGGAATCCTACTATAGTCTCCGATGTTTTCTTTCAACCAGTACCTACTATTAACATGTTACCAAGCTCTGCACCATTAGTTCCAACCACTGTGCTTCCAACTTTGCAACACTCTTCTTTTTCCTCTAGGATTGGAGTTGCTAATGGCCTCATCCATAGCTATTCTGGTAAAATAATATATAAACCTTCTGAAAGTGGTCTTGGAAACAACCTTTTAGGTTTGACAAGTGCTTTTATCATAGCTGCAGTAACGAACAAGAGATTATTCAGTGTGCTCTACTGTAATACTTAATTATAGCTTCTGGAAACTATGCCTATGATGTAGCATTCAATGTCACGGACTATTGGAATACTACTGTAGTACGTGGAAGTATCAAATGTAAGTAATGATTCAATAATAGATGAAGGAGCGCCTCAGCAGGGAAGATTCATTGAATACAATCGCTGCTTTAACATGAAATCTTCACTAGTCAAACGCCTTTTAGTAGAGCCGGTCCAGTCAATTTTCAACACAAAAGTGATTCACCTCTCAACGAATTGTCCTCTTTTCTTGTTTATTCTTCAGAACGAAGAAAACAGGAAGGTATTACATTCCCTTGGTTTGCTTGATCTTTCAACTGATGATCCCCCTCGCTATGATCAAGAAGCTTTTTTTCTTTATTCAAAGTTTCTTCAGAGTCATTTAATTTTATCCGAAGCAATTCGCACGACTATTAACGACCGATTGGCAATTCGTAGGAATCGGAAACTCTTATGTATGCATATTCGTTGTGGTGTTCCTCTTGCTGACTTTGGGGATCAGGCATCATTTTTGAATCGTAAAGACATTTCTACATTTCATTCTTGTCAAAGGCAATTCGACTGGAGTGATGAAGCACTGATCCTTGTTGCATCTGACTCAAGCCGAGCAAAGATAATGATACGAAATTATAATCCTCAAAAGGAGGTGATTTGGTGGGTAAACAAGACATCTCACACGAAGACGAGATATTTTTCACGTACAGAGGCGTCAGTGGTTGAGAATTCTGTCTTGGATTTATTCTCACTGGCTTCCTGCGATGCTCTGATTGGAACCTTCCGGAGTACATATTCTCTAACAGCTGCAGCTCTAATCGGAAAAATTCCCTATTTAGTGACTAAAGGGTCTAAAACATGTGCTATTCCTCAGGTGATTACGTTTGGTTAGTGAAAACATTTCAAAGTCACATATTTGTTTATGAAAAAGCAGATTAAGCAAGGTTCGGACACAGCTGTTTTAGTCCATTCATTACCTCACACTTCTTAGATTGATTGGGCATTTCCAAGCGTAACTCCCTTGTCAGTGTCTTCAACGCAAATATTGGGGAGTCCCTCACATCTTCAATTGACATAATTTCCTCCAGAGATAACGACGCAAGTTGAGTTCTTAGGAGAGTCTTCTTCCTGACCCACTGAATCTAATACTCATGTTACTCCCTCACACCTACAGAAGCCACATGATTGAGATCGATCAACTTCACAATCGTTCGATGTGATTTATTATTACGACACCATTTCGTACAAGGAATGCCTACACGAAGTGACTGCTCGAAACATAGTCGATCTACCAGTGATGTGAAGCGATCATTCCTACCCATTTCCTGATTCTCAAAATCGCGTTTTTGTGCCAACAACTGTTCTTCTTCACGTCTCTTGGCTTCAGCGATACGAGCTTCTTCTACCTTCTTCTCCTCTTCCATTCGCTGTTTGAGAAGAAGCTCTTGTACGCGACGTTCTTCTTCTTGTTTCAGTCTGGCCAGCTGGACTGCTTCCGACTCTGCATCTGACTCCGACTCTTCCTTCTCTTCCACCACCTCAACAGGTGTAGTGTCCACATTGGCAAACGGATTGGTATCAACAGCAGTAGGAGTCAGTGTGGTACTATCTGCAAACGGATTGAGAGCTGGAGTAATCACAACAGCCTCTTTATCATTTTGGGTATCAAATGGGTTGGTTGAAACCTTTTCTGTGTCGAATGGATTGCCTGTTTCTTCTTCTTCACTGGTTGCATCAAATGGATTTCGAGATGACTCCTTCACATCAAAGGGATTGCCAGACTCTTCTTCTTCACTGACTGCATCAAACGGATTCGTTTGCTTCTTTTCTTCATTCTGAACATCAAATGGATTGCCAGACTCTTCTTCTTCGCTTGCCGCATCAAACGGATTACCTGTCTCCTCTTCACTGGTTGCATCAAATGGATTCACCACTGCCTTAGTTACAATCTTAGCTTGTACCTCTTCTTCCTTAATCACTAACTCCTTCTCCTCTCCAAATGGATTCACTGTCTTTGTCAGAGGAGTAGATTGAGCCGCTGAAGGAGATTCAACCGCTTCAGGAACCTCTGAAAGAACTACATCCGTATCATCGAAGGGGTTTACAGCGAGATCAACTACAAGAGGAGCAAACTCGGTCATATCCACAGCGAAAGGATTCTCTGGAAGCAACTGCGACTGAGATGAAGGAGGTACAATTACCGTCGTATCCACAGACTCGTCTTTCTTTGGTGACTGAGGTCCTCCACGAGGGGACGAAGGAGAACGAACAGGCACTGGAGGCGGAGGAGATGATGGTCGTCTGCGAGGTGAGGAAGGAGGAATTGGAAGAGGTGAAGAAAACTGTCTGATGGGAGATGAAGGACGCTTAGGTGATGAAGGGACTGGAGGGGGTGATGATGGACGCTTAGTAGGTGATGAAGGGACTGGAGGAGGTGGAGGAGGTGATGAAGGACGCTTCTTTTCTGTAGAATCGGGTGTAATAGTAATGAATCGCTGTTGATTGAATCGCTTGGGAGGAGTACAAGTCAGCATATGGGTCTCACACTCACTTACATTGATACACTGACCACAAACCTGACAAATACACTGTAAATCCTGCTCAGTAGTTTTCTCAATCTCTTGCTCCTTTAGACTAGATGATTTCTGTTCCGTTTCTTCTTCAATACGCACTAGTTGAGATCCATGGAAACCAGGAGGAGGACGACAAGTTAATACATGTTTATATCCCTCATCTTCAGTGAGGCTATGCCCACATACCATGCAAATGAAAACAGGCTTCTTTGCCTCCTCTTCACGGCGCCTCTTCCTCTCTTCTTTACGTTTACGATGATCCTCTGCTTCTTCTTCCTCCTTCTTCTTCTCGGCAGCAGCTGCGGCAGCGAGAGCGGCTGCTTCTGCCTCACGACGTTTACGACGCTCTTCCTTCCGTTTGCGTTTCTCCTCAGCAGCCGCCTCCTCTGTAGCCTTCTGCTGTGACTCCTCAGCTGCTTTCTTCTCAGCTTCCAAACGAGCAGCCTCTGTAGCGGCTGCAGCGGCAGCTGCTTCAGCTTCCTTTCTCTTACGTCGCTCTTCATGTCGCTTGCGACGAGCTTCCTCTTCTTCCTCCTTCTTCTTATCTGCAGTCGCTGCTTCTTCCTCTGCCTTTTGCTGAACTTCCTCTGCCTTTCTTTCTTCTTCTCTCCTAGCAGCCTCTGTAGCGGCCGCAGCTGCTTCAGCTTCCTTTCGCTTACGTCTCTCTTCATGTCGCTTGCGACGAGCTTCCTCTTCTTCCTCCTGTTTCTTCTTTTCTGCTTCTCTCTTCTCCGCTTCCAACCGGGCAGCTTCCTCCCGTTGTTCTTCTTCTAATCGCTTCGCTTCAGCCTCTTCAGCAGCTTTCATTTCAGCTTCCATTCGAGCAGCTTCAGCCTCTGCCTCTTCACGTAAACGACGTTCCTCTTCTTCCTCTTGTCGTTTCTTCTCTGCAGCAGCTTCTACAGCCTTCTTTGCCGCCTCTTCTGCTGCTCTTCTCTCTGCCTCCATACGAGCAGCCTCTTCACGTCTTCTCTTCTCTGCTTCTTCTGCAGCCTTCTTTTCAGCCTCTTCAGCAGCTTTCTTCTCAGCTTCAAGTCGAGCAGCTTCAGCAGCCGCTGCTTCTGCTTCTTCGCGTTTACGTAGTTCTTCCTGTTTCTTTCTTTCAGCCTCTTCAGCTGCCTTCTTCTCAGCCTCTTCAGCTGCTTTCTTCTCTTCCTGTCTTCTCCTTTCAGCCTCCTCAGCTGCCTTCTTCTCAGCCTCCTCAGCTGCTTTCTTCTCAGCTTCAATACGAGCAGCCTCTGTAGCGGCCGCAGCTGCCGCTGCTTCAGCTTCTTTTCGCTTACGCCGCTCTTCATGTCGCTTGCGACGAGCTTCCTCTTCTTCCTCCTGCTTCCTCTTCTCTTCTTCAGCAGCCTTCTTTGCGGCCTCATCTGCAGCACTAGCAGCCTCTGCCTCCTTTCTTTTGCGTCTCTCCTCCTTTCTCTTGCGTCGAGCTTCCTCATCATCTTCCTGTGGTTGCTGTTCAGGTTCTACAGCGGCCTCTGCTTCTTTTCTCTTACGTCTCTCCTCCTTTCTCTTACGTCTCTCCTCCTCTTCATCAACTACGACCTCAGCAGCTGCAGCGGCCGCCTCAGCCTCTTTACGCTTCCTTCTCTCTTCCTTTCTCTTGCGATGAGCTTCCTCTTCTTCCTCCTGCTTCTTCTTCTCCTCTGCTTCCGCAGCAGCAAGAGCAGCAGCTTCAGCTTCCTTACGCTTACGCCTCTCTTCCCTTCTCTTTCGACGAGCTTCCTCTTCATCATCTACCGTATCTTGCACTTCAGATCGATGTTTATGATGATGATGTTTACTGTCTGTAGCGCTTTCCTCCCTATACAATCACAATATGCACAATGTCATACTCATATCCTTCTAATATATTACGTTCCTTCCCTGTGATATTCTGAAACCGATTTGCAGTCAACTATACAATAAGAACTGATTTCTATCAAATACCATTTGCTTTTGTTTTCGAGATGCCTTACATTTGGAATCGTGTGTAGGTACTTCAGATATATCCATGATCTCTCCACAAGCTTGACACTTTGCGAATAGGTCATCATCGTTATACTTTCTACAAGAATGAGGAAAAAATTACCAATCCTCTACTCTCCCTTTGGCATGACAGATTTTACAGAATAATGTCACAAATGGCAGGGAATATGATGATACGAAACAAGCAGAATCGAGAAACATACCGTCAGAATCATCGGATAACCACGGTATTGTTCAATGAGAGATTACAGAGGATTGAAAAGGAAGTTTACTTTTTGGGAGTTGTTAATTTCTTCAGCTGAATCTAATTCACTTGAACAGAAATAATCATCAATGGAGCATATCCCATGGTATTCCACAAATATAGGTACTATTTACAGTTCTATGTACTGAGTACTGTGATCTAACAATGCAACAGAATACTAAACAAAAGTATAGATGATTCTCATCTTTCTTTGTATACACATTAATTGAAATGACTCACCATGTAGTGTTTGTCTTAGTTCAATGTATTGCCAGTGATCCCTTACAGATTACAGTGCTCAAGAAGAATGGCAAGAATTCAGGGGAAGAGTCATTCCTTATACTTTCTGAAGGGATCACTGTATTTTCAAGTCCTGTTTTCATTGATGACGAACTCATGGTTCTTAATGTAGAACTTCCTCAAAATGAACATCTAGAATATGAACTCATTCTTCAGGACAAGTAGAACTGTATTTGTTACTTTATGAACAGAAATGAGGATTCATGGTCTCTTGAATCATGGATTGAGATTTACAGTGTTTACAATAATCTAATCTTTAAAACTGATATGACAGATCCAAAGGAGGAGAGATATTCCCTTTCTTGTGGGACTAGAGATGCAGATTAACTGATAGTGGCTACTCCAATTCATTTAGGGTCGCAGTGGAGATTTCTTCAGGGACTGCAACCACAGTGGACCTCTACCTCTTTTGATGACTCACATTGGACTATAGTTACTTCTGGGTCTGGTACAGAAGTTGTACCAGGAACCCAATATTTTCGACAAATGTTGTTTTGCAACGGCAGTTATGCTGCCTATGAATTGGTATTGAAATTTAAGTTTGGTCTGATTGCATACATTGATGGATTTGAGATAGTTCGTGAGAATATGGCTCCAGGGTATGCAAGTAGAAGTAATGTCACATGTAGTCCTGTTGATTCAACCACAGAGCCAACAGGAAATTATTCAGAAGAAGAATATCACACATATTATCGTAGTGGAAGCGATTTGAAGTCACAATCGATGGTCCTTGCGGTAGAATTACACTTTTTTCATTCTTTTCCTCAAACGAACTTAACGTTTGATTCTTATCTTCAACTTCTCAAACCCACTGTACAGACTGATCGTAATGTTGATTTCTTCCATTTATTCACAGCTTGTTTTATAGTCTCTCATACTCCCCACATAACTGTTTCTGGTAGTGGTTTGTCACTTTTACAAACCAATAATATGGTTGATTTCAATCGGCAAACTTACTGGAAATCTGAAGCTGCTGACAGTAATCTTATCATTACCTTCACTAACTTGTTGCATTTTATTGGTTTCATTCAGGTCTAGTAAGGCCCAGATTAATCAGATTCGAATCTCTCCCTTCACTCAGATCATCTCAGCACCAAAGAATTTTCAGTTCTTTGGAGTTAGTCACAACGAAACACTCTATGGAAGTTACACCAATATATTGTGGTCTACCCAGAAGTATCAATCATTTCCACTTTACCTTCAAACACAGAATTATGATACATATCGATTAATTATGTCGAGTCCGCATTCAACATTCCTCACAGTCAACGAGCTTCAGTTTCAAATTTGTCATATGCCTGATGTGATTCCATTTTGTTATTCTCCACATAATCTTTTCCTGTATATTTATCAAACAAAGGTTGTTCTGAACCCAGAGTATCGTGGATTTTCACAGTGTTCTATCAGTCCCCCACTGAATTTCTTGTCATTTGATGAAGAATTCTGCACAATTTCTGGAATACCTACTTCCATTCAAGAAAGTCAAATGTTCACAATCACTGCTCATTGGCCTCGAATCGTCTCAACAATCCTTACAATAGAGGTGATGCCCTGTGAAGCAAATGAAGTGGAATTATCACGAGTGTATGGTAAGGAGAATTCAATCTATGAATGGTTTCGTATGATTGATGTGAGTACTAGGGAAGTTGTGTATTCTATGGAGGCTTTCGCTGGTCAGGATGATAGGAGCACAATCACATTTCATCTCTGTCTCCCTCATTCTCTCTATGAGATCAAGATGGGTTCCTTATTACTGGATTACTGGTCGGAGGGTTCTTCTCTTTCAGTTAGCGTTTTTCAGGGTGATAAGCTTCATCAAATTCTTAAGACTCGTTTTGATAGGGTTGCAGGCTTCAATTCCTCAATCCAGTTCAATGTGGAACCATCTATTAAAATCAGGAGTAGATGGTTTTATTATCATCAAGGCGATGTTCCGGAAAGATGGAGTGATGGTGTTGATGGCTGCATGTGGCCAGAGAGTGAAATGGGCGGATTTGGCACTGCTACCAATCAGATTCAATTATTCAAGAAGGCATTTACTATCGATCAGAGTCTATTGGAAGCTAGTGGAGCATTTGAGATTAATCTTGTATATCTCCATGGTTGTGTTGTGTTTCTAAATGGTATAGAAGTGTATCGCTATCGACTGCCAGAAGGTCCCATATCGGTGAATACATTTGCACTGGGATCATATGATGAAGTGATGTATCGAACAATCTCTCTCCCTGTCTATCGATATTATCACACTAATCAAGGGATATATCTCCTACATCCAGGCACTAACACAATTGCTGTTGCCTTGGTATCACACCTTCTTTCTCAAACCCAAATAGTATTCGATTGTTCTCTTCGACTCTTTGGTTCATATTCAACGAATCGTGTTCTTGACTTCCATGCAGAGGCATCGGGTATTAATCATGCTATTAATGCATTTGATGGATGTAGTCTGACCTCTACGTACTCTTTTCGACATGAAGAGAAATTCATTAAGATTACTTTCAACCATGGTCGTCAGGAAACTATCAATCACTTCGTTATTATCTCTTCATCCTATCCTACCTATTACCCACCTATTTCTTTCTCTATTGTTGCTAGAAATGTCGAGGATGAAGAATGGACACCTTTGGCTTCGATTTCTGGACTTGAATTTCCTTATGTCGCCATGTGGAAAGATATTTTCATCCAGCCACCACATCCCTTCAATGAATACATGATCTGTGATATGGTTTCTGGAAAGGGTGATTTTAATACTGTTTCTTTGATGGAGGTGATATTAATCACAGAGAAATTGGACTATCCTCTTCCAGTTCCCGTATATCCAGAAGGAGAAGGATATGTTGGAGTAGATATTGGTATGATTGTGCCCGTGAGTCAATATCACTCGAATTTCAGGAATGTCACGTCTCTCCCAGATGGGCTGACTCTCGATGCCAGTACGGGGATTGTGACTGGAACTCCTAGTGTCATGGTATCTCGTGGTGAATATGTGATTCTTTGTGACACTTATCTGGGTGAGAGTGTAAGAGTAAGTCTCTTCTTGACAATTACATCATGTTCAAAAGAATCTTCACTGATCAGATTATCAATTCGAACAGACAGTTCTTTTAATGCCATGTCATTTACTATTTATCAAGGCTATTTTATCTCCAGCTCCCCTCTGATCTTTTTAGAGGATCTCTTACTTCCTGAATTTGTATACTGTTTTTCTTACTGTTTGCCACAAGATATATACACACTAAAAATCACATATGATAATGATAAGGGAATAGGAGTTCCTGGAGGGTATGTACTGGCTGTTGATAATGGAGATATTGTTGTCTCATCATTATCATTCCACCAAGAAACCACGAACTACTCTCCTCTTGTTCAGTATCACTCTGGTAAAATTGAGGTTACTGATACTTTTTCAACTGTTCACCCTTTCATTATGGGTTTCTCGTCATGGCATGTGTTTTATGTCGTGGGAATACTCCCAATGGGATGGACCCTTTTTGATTATAATATATCAGACTGGGAATACATCCCATTATCTCAACTAGGCAGGACTGAAGCGATCTCCACATATGCTCGCATTTCATTTCCCTCTCCCTCACTGAAGGAGACCACTCTGCTCACAGTGAGAGCTCAGTTTGCTGGTGGAATTGTAGCCTATCTCAATGGTATTCAGATTGCTCGATATGGCCTCCCAGAATCATTTCGAGCGTTAACTCCTGCATATGATTGCCATGATGCTTCTATCTCTGTTATCTTCCATGGGAATCTCATTCAAACGGAGTGGAATCATGAAGTCTCTGTATTTGCTGTTGAGTATCATCGATCTATTTTATCCTCTTCTTCTGAGAAAGTTCTAATGGATTTCACTGGAGTATTTGTAGCAGAAGGAGTATGTTTCCTCTCTGATTCATATGATACTATGGAGATGACATTAATGAATGGGAAATCTCACGATGTCTTTGACATGTCTGTCTTCACTTTTGCGAATCTTGTGAATACTCCAGGATCTAACATTGAATGGTCCTATGCCTCCAAACAGCCACCTCTTTTCAATGCGTATGGTTTATACTCTGTTCATACAATTTCCAACACAACTTGGTCCCTTTTCGCTAAGAAAGTACAGACTGATGATTGGACTTTAATTGATCAAAGATTTCAAGTCACTATTCCGGACCACAATTTTGTTCTTTTTCCATTACCTCAAGGTCTAGTTGGATATTCTGCATATAGAATGGTTATAAATGGAGTGAGTGTTTATCCTAGCCCATTCCAAATCGCTGAAGTTTTAACTGCTGTTCTCCGGACTAATGGATCCATATGTCATGCTGTTGACTGCTATCCATCCGTAGGAAATGAACAGATATCTCCAGGACCCTGTCCTGCGGATTATGTAGGATATTCTTACCGGTACTGTAATAATGGTGTCTTCTCAGATATATATTATGATTTGTGCAGACCCATAGTTCCCGAGAATCTGGTGTATTCATCATCGAATATTAGTATTGCGCAGAATTTACCGATGGAACCAATTTCTCCTTCTTTTCAACATGTAATTCAGCATTTTTATATACTTCCCGAACTACCTTCGAATTTGATAATGGATGAAAAAACAGGTGTTATTTCTGGTATTCCAACTGAACTTTTCGACCAGCAAAAGTTTACAGTGTATGGTGAAAATCCAAGTGGCGCTGCATTTTATGAACTTATGATCACTGTTCGACTCGGTTCGTGTCAAGCAATGGACCCTTTTCCTGCTGTGACAATAGGAATGACCTATCGATATGATTGTGGAACTCGAGGCTTCTACTTAGGTGAGTTAATTCGTACCTGTGTGGTAGGAGAGCATGATGGTGTCTGGGGTCCACAGAGAGGTCATTGTATCTCCATTTTTTCTCTTACTGTACTGGCCATTGTAGTGATTGTTATTGTAATGATAGTCCTTGTAATTAGAGGAATTGTTCACAAGCGCTATCGGAAGATTCAAAGTATAATACAATGTGATCAAAGTGATGAAAGAATGGACCCCTTGGTCCAAATAATACTAAATAATCTTCCTACGAACAATCCATGTGTAGTTGAGAAGTATTGTGTTTGATAACAAACAATCGATGCTTGCAGTTCACGTAGTGTTTTGTATTGACGTTCTTTTGCTACTGGTTTCTCTTCCTTCACTTCCTTCACTACAGGATCCTGATTGCTAATCAAGGGAAGGGTTGTATCTGCGGCTTCTTTCGGCTCTTTCGGCTCCCTATTTGTGGCTGCTTGCACGATCACTCCAAAGATGGTGAAACCTGCCAAAACACTTAAATACAGATACCACTAGCGATTATTGCACATTATTAACACTACTTCCCATGGAGGATTGACTAACTGTTGAGGGAACAGAGGAGAGAAGGGATTGATCCAATTACCGATGAACTGAGAAAGGCTATAATATGAGGTACTCAAACAGTACGGACCCAAATGTAATCATATAACTCCCAATAACTGAAGTTCCCAAAATCACCAGAATTCTATGCATTAAGGAGAAAGCAGAAGCAAACTTGTCCCAAATCATAGCAAAGATGCCAAACTCGAGAGAGATTGTACCAACTGCAACATAGAGAACTACATCAGAGTGGAAACGGAGAATACATTCAAGAACGATGTCTGTGTAGATAGCAATAATGGCACCAAGACCAAGTCCAATAACAAAATAACCAATTTTATAGAGGAAGATAAGTAGAATGCCGATAATTAAACCCATCACACAGCTAACGCCAATACTGATCCAAAAAGCTTGTTCCTCTCTAAAAAAACTATCGACTATTTATAATGTCCTACTTTTGTGTGTTGGAAAGAAGCTCGGTAGCGATTACAAAGGTAGGTATACCTCCAGCTAAGAATCCACAGAGGAACATATTAAACTAATTTTCAAACTGATAATTCAAATTCTTACAACTACAGACTTCAATCCCAAGAAGCAAAGGAAGAGACCAATGAATATGATCACTCCATTTACAATAATCTTATAGTCATTATAAATCTTCTCAACTAGAGATAACATCAACGAAACACAGCTTACTAAAGTCCCATAAATTATCCCCCGAAGCTGAAAGGGTCAACTCTTCCCATTCATATCGAAGTGATGGATATGACATTCCGAGTGCTAGGATACAAAGCAACACGAATATGGATTGGGATTGTTTCATTCTGTCCTATACTGTAAACACCTATTTTAAGCAATTCTTACAAATAGAATCGGTAAACAACAGAAAACTATTGGGATCGGAAGAGTCATCGATTCGGTGCCCAATTGGGGGCCCCATAAGTCGCAATTCTTTAAGAAGAATCGTTATCGGTTCTATTCTTTTGAGAAGGGGATATATCATGAGTGGAAGCGATAGAGATCGTTCTAGTTCACATCGTCATCGAAGTCGGAGTAGGAGTCGTTCAAAGTTTGAATGGTGATGTCAGAATAATAGAATAGGAGTCGAGATACTAGTCATTCAAAATATTCCTCAAGAAGGCGTGATCACAGTTCCTCGCATAGCCGTTCGAATCGACACAGAGAATCTAGATCAGAACGGCGTCGACAAGATGAAAGGGAAAGATCTCGAAGTCATTCAAGAGGAAGACGAGATTCAGGAGAGGAGTCAATTCCCCATGCAGTTGTAACGGAGGAAGGTGGAGAGATTTCCTGTTCAGTGGAAGAAACAAATAGGATTCGTGCTCAATTAGGTCTTCCTCCTCTCGAAATTGATGATAAAAAAGAAGAAAAGCAAGTTGACGAAGATGGGTTTGTGTTTGTGGATCACTCCAAAATACTCGAGGAAGAACAAATCCGCAAGAAACTGGAAAAAAGTCGACAGGATCGAGAACGAGATGAATATCAAAATCTTAAAGGAAAAGGACTTGGAGATATGCTAAGTGAAGAGGGAAAAGAGATGGATGTGAAAGCTTGGGTTCGAATAAGCAGATTTGGATAATGTATAGCTTGAAAGGAGTAAAGAAAAACAAGAAGCTGCATTGGATGCCATGGAGGAAGAAGAAGATAAGAAGGAGGAATTGGAGCAACAACGACGCGAAGCAAAAGTATCACTCGCAGGACTAAAAGTTGCTCATGACATTACTGAAATCGGTGAGGGAGATACAATTTTGACTCTTCGGGTACAGGAATGGAATATAAATAATACATAGGATGCTCCTCTTCTTAATGAGAAGGGTCAGATAGCAGATACTGAGGATGTACTAGAGAATACCGAATTGGTACAGATTGAAGGTTATAAAGAGGCTAGAAAACAAAGAGAAAAGGCGAAGATGCCAATGTATGCATATAGAAGGGGATTAAAGCGTAGCTACACAGGATATGATGATGCTGAATTCGACTCAGATTTTGATGGAGAAGATCAACTCCTCCCTCAGTACAATGAACCGAAGAAAAAGCAGAAATCATTTACATTGACTGATTCTGGAGTGAGCGAAGAGGACTTGAAAAAGAGCAAGCTTGCAGCTCAACAACAACTTCAAGAAGCTCCAAAGAATACAGTTTCAGCCGTTACTGCTGCATCGACTTCGAGTCCCGCAGTAAGCCAAATCTCTCTTGGAAGCCTCCTGGCTGGTCTCTCTGCAGAGAAGAAGGTAGCTTCAGAGTATTTCAGCAACGAAGAAATGGCTCAATTCAAGAAAAAGAAGAAGCGGATTCGACGTGTACGAAAGAGCGTACGAAAATAGCGCATATTTGAGTCATAGGAAGCAGAAGATGAATCACCCCTAATACTCCAAGATATGGTTGATGAAGAAGCAACTTCAAGGAGACAGATTCGTGAAGAATTGAAGGCAAAGGAAACAGAAATAGCAATGGAGCGTAAGCAAGGATATGAGAAGGCACGAGAGAAAGAAGAGAAGAAGAATCGGATCTTGCGAGGAGAAGATAATGAGGAGATCGTCAATGATGATGTGTTGTTGACGGATTCGTTGCTTCGAGCGCGTCGTGCTGTTTTAGGTCAACGTAAGAGAACAGCAGAAGAAGTATGAGATGATGAGAGAGATCATATCCAGATTGCTGCTCAAATCCAAACACAACGTGAAGCAGAAGAGGCAGAAGCAAGTGCGAATGCGAAGGAACAGGAAATGGAGGAAGTCAGCGAATTCACAAAACGATTCAAAGCATTAATGAAAGAGAAACAGAAGGAGACTACTAATCAGGCTGTTTCTGCCTCTTCTCTAGATGTGGAGAGTGAGGAGGAGAAGGAAGAGAAGGAGGAGGAAGATGAAATCAAAGAAGAGGAAGCAATGAATGAGGAAGAAGACTTATACGAACAACCAGACTTAGGTAAGGGTTTGAGTGGAGTATTGAATCTCCTACGAAGTCAGAAGAGTGAAGATCTAGAAGAAGAAGCCTATGGTCGACGAAATGATCGTGTAATACGAGATAATGAGAGTAAAGGTATTGATAAGGGAAGGGGATGAATTTCTAGATGGATTTGTATTAGAATATCGTGATAAGAATGGTCGTTTATTATCTACCAAAGAGGCTTTTCGACAATTCTCCTATCAGTTCCATGGAAAGAGCCCTGGAAAGAAGAACAAGGGGAAAAAGAATCTTAATTATATCAAATCGATGGCTGCAAAAGGCCTTCATTCTCATATTTGTTTTAACAAATTCTTCACCACTTCTCAGGATTCCATACTTTGATCTTCTCAATCACTTCATCCATTGAAGGACGCTTATCTTTCGTTTGGAAGCATTCACGAATCAAAGCAGCTACTTCTACGAATCATCCTTTTACTCTTCTTGAACCTGAAGGAACAGTCACAGGAATCGTTGGTCGACGACCACTCTTTACATCAGTATAAAACTATATGTTAAGCGACTCATGAGCACGAACCTGTTCGTGTGTTGTATACGTGTAATCACTCCAACACTGCTTTCCTCCAACGATTTCGTTCATAATACACCCAAACGAATATACGTCGACTAAACTCGTTACTGGGTCGTGAGCCATCAACTCAGGAGCCATTCTACATATCAAATTACCTTCATAAAGTGACGTGATTGGTGACCCAACTTGAGTAACGACTAATGCCGACATTTCACGTAATTCCCGTGATAATCCAAAGTCAGAGAGAAGTGGCTTCTTATCTACCATTAAGATATTTTCAAGCTAAAAGAGGAATGACAGAGAATATCCCTACTTTCAGATCTCGATGAATAATGGATTTGGAATGAAGATAGGCGATAGCATTGGCAATTTGAAGTAGAATTTGTTTCTTCTCTTCATTACTGAGTCTATTCTCAATTATCCACTTCATTTCTACTTAACTCTATCGGAAGAGAACAAACACATCTTCATATTCCTCCCAGCAATCTGCATTACTAGAATGGTTTGGTTTGTGTCTGAAACGCTGGTTCCATATAATTTCAAGCAGTTAGGATGATCTAGCATTTTCTGAATGTTGATTTCTCGATCTATATAGGCTTGATGAATTTCGTTCTCACATTCCTTTAGAGCCTTGATTGCGACTTTATGGTTGTGATACCATCTATTTCTTCAATCTATCTTATCTCTTACCCTTCATACACCTCTCCAAACTGCCCATAACCCAGACGTCTTCCAATCTTCAACTCTGAGTAGGGTATTGAAGAATTGAATGCTAATTGATAAGAGTGGATCTGGTACTTACTTCCATACTCCAACGCATTTATCCGGGAGATTACAGATGAGATCGAAGGTCGTTTTGATTCATCGAGTAAGCAATCTTCAAGCAGACATCGCATCACTACTGATCAAACTCTCAATTCTCCTCTACTTAATGGAATAGTTGTATCGATTGTAGGTCGGCCTCCCTTTTGATAGAATGCAACTAGCTAGACATTAATGAATGATGAAACTCCCACATCTGATTCATACTTGAGTTCGGGATGATCTTGGAATACGAGATGTTCTTCTAGCAGTTCTAAGGCAGTGCAGGCAAAGGAATACACATCACAGACAAAAGAACCTCGATTCGTTAAGAGTAGTTCAGGAGCTCGGCTAACGAATCACTCAGTTTATCAATACTTACAACATAGGTGTACCAACTGCAGTCATTGACATAGCCTTATTACTATTCCATTCCCGTGACAAACCAAAGTCAGCAATCAGAGGGTGGCCGTCAAGCATCATGATGTTGGCTGACTGGAAATAATCCAATAATTCAATTGATACCTTAATGTCACGATGGATCCGATTGTTAGAATGTAGGTACTTGATACCTTCAGCAATTTCCACTAGTATTTGAACTTTCTTTTGATAGGTTAATTTTCGAAGGATTTCCTTACATCGGTCATTAGGGAAGTAAACAAGATCTTTCAAGGAATATTCACACTTTGGAAGAAGCAGTGCAGTACAACCGTCTTCATTTTTGCTCACTCCAATTAACTTCAGACAATTAGGATGATTCAGTTCATGTTGAAGTTCAATTTCTCTATCCAGTGCTTTCTTTCGTGCAACAGATAGAGTGGAATCGGGTTCTCGAATAATCTTTAGAGCAATATTCTTTCCCTTATAGCGTCTATCAATTACTGATTGATTTCTCTTATACGCTTCATAAACATCTCCAAATGAGCCGCTTCCAATCTTAGCATATTTCTCAATTTCAATCCATGGAATATTTCGCCATGCATTAGGATCAGTAGATTCATGGATTGGACTATTTGGAGCAACAGAAACATTTTCACCTTTCAGGCTGGTAATGAGATTACATATTACCTCTTCAAGACTTGATTCCTACACTTCATTCCATCTTTTTACTTCCACTATTCCCCATTGCATTAGTTCTAAGGTATTGACTGTTCCATTTGGCTCAACACAGGCGTAGTTCAGAACACTAATGTCTACATGAATTGCTCAACTTTAGTTCTTACATTTCTCATCACGATTCAAACGTAGGTACGGCTTAGTTGTAAAATAGTTACAAAGGGAGATAACAAGTGAACCAGGAATGAAGTATTCCTTCCCGTTATGAAAAACATGGACCTTGATATTAAAGGACACATAATCTGCTTTAGGATTTACGATTTCTATCAATAATCTACAAGGAGAGAGCATACTGATACTATAGCCACATATCAGCAATTTGTTGGTAGAAGTTGTACTTTTGACTACACAATTATAGATTTGCCGTCCAATAGCATTCCTCTACAGCTCAGGTTAACTTAACACATCTAACGTATTCATATGTTGATTCTTTGAGATAGTTGAGGAACTTCGTAACTAAGTCCCGTTGTTCGGTAATCTCCACACTGCTCTCCATCTGATAAGCAAAATCTGAACGCTGTATCTTTGTCATTGTAATAAACAGCTCATTTATAAATTATTAATAGGTGTATATCCTAGATATTTCCTCTTCTTTGGCTTGATGCCATTTGAATCACTACCTGCTAGTTTCCAATCTCGTTCCCTCTTCACCTGTTTTGTTGTACTATCGACTGCTGGTTTCAGTCGCGAGATTGGATCCTGATGAGTTTGAAATGCTTGAAGTAAGGATGAAAAACTATTCTTATATGATTCACTTGGATGAGGAGAATCTATGGTTCGTGCCCGTGAGGACTGGTGTTTAGGGAAGTAAGCTGCCACTTCCTGTGACTTCTTCACGTCATGAGATGAATCCTTTCTGTTATTGGTTGTTGAGTTCTCTTTGTCAACTTGAGAGTGTTCCCTCTCGGTTCGTTTCCATTCTTCTTCTCTTCTCTCTTTTTCCTTTCTTTCTTTCTTCTCCCGTTTCTCTCTATCCCGTTTCTTCTTTTCTTTTCTTTCTTTCTCTTCCTTCTCTTTTCTCTCCTGTTTCTCCTTCTCTTTTCTTTCTTTCTCCTCCTTCTCCTTCCTTTCACTATCAATCTTCTCCTGCTTCTCTCTATGACCTGTTTCCAACCACTGGTCAATAGGTGGTTTCTTCTTCTTCATATTCACTTCCACACACTCAATATCACTCTCCTCACTCCCTTCTTCTTCTACAGCAAATAAATCATGAGTTTCTGATGAACTAGCAATGCGCATAATGAGTGTCTGAATCCTCGCTCGAAGACTCTCGAACATTCCAACATCATTACGTAAGAAAGCAAATGATTGATTGGCTTTGTCTCTATCTCGCACAATATCTGATTTAAAAGACAATTCACTGAAATGATTGATAATCAACCGAGTAAACCCTAGGGTGAATATACCACAGTCTACAGCATTCTTCTGCTTAGCAACACAGGGATTCACTTGTGGCAAATTGTATTCTGTAATGTCAACTTGACAATTTGGAAGTGTTTCGTGAAGGAGAAGTGACAGCAGCAACCGAATATTATTGCACTCTGAAGCCCCGATCATATCATGAAGAGAATCAAGAATAACCAAACAAGGCTAGATATTAACAGAAGGAGATACTTAAACGAATAAATCATTTTGACCTTGATCAACAGGAGATTCGCGAGGTTTTCGTGATCGAGAATAATCGATACCGTTAACAACGATTCCATTCTTAATATAATGAAACAGCTTATCGGGGTAGAACAATACCGCTAATGAGAAGTGACTGCTAGACATCAGTTTCACACAGATATATCACTTCTGAAATATCGGGAAAAAAACACATTGCCTTTGAAAGACCGCTGCATTCTCACACCATTTCAGTAACTTCTTCTTAATGTCACGATTATCCAAACAACGTAGCTTTGATAGTTGAGGGTACAGAAATGTGGAGAAGATATGGAATGTCAGAAGTAAACTGTTTAAGGCACCTTTGATTAACTCTTCACGACTTGGATCAGCCAGATGCTTCTTTTGTAACAACAAAACAGCGTCTTCTTTTGGAATTCCGAGAAGAGACAATTGACCTTCAATGAATTCCGTCAAGGAATAGTTCATGTAGAAGTTCATGATGCTGTCATTCAACATGATACCTTCAGAGAGTCGAGACTAAAGGAAACAGCAATCACCAATACATACACGATCATATTCTGTTATATCTATACGGTTATTAATAAAGGGAGATTCGTAGGTGAAGAGAATTCGCTTCGAAAACATAAGAGCCTCTTCGGAATTCCGAGGTCCATGACTCTTTTGACGCGTGTGGTGAATTTCTATTGATTAAATTGGGCATAGAGAGTAACTTGTAGGAACAGTACTGGATGCAATAATACTCTCGTCAATACTAATTGGTTTATCACTAGTAGTTCCATCTGTATCTTTGTTTATAGGAGTTACAATAGATAAACTTGAAGTATCTTCATTTAGAATTGGATCATCGATTAAAGTTGTTAAAGATGATTCTATTTCTGAATAAACCAACATATACAAACCTCCAGTGAATGAACCAGATAACGTGTTTTTCTTCTTACTTTTATGAGCTGGAAAAAACAAATCGTCTGAATCGCTTGATGAGCTCTGTTCTTCGGATCCCTTTGGAACTGTATCCATCGGGTTCGTAGGTGAAGAACGTATATCCATAATGGAAACAACAGAAGCATTTGTCTGGTTACTAATTTCACAACAATCTTGCACCGCTTGGTGACTGACATCTACTCCCTCCAAATCACTCATATCAGATTCAGAAAATGCGTTCACCATATTGTTGATTTTCTTCTGAACTTCATTCATCTGTTCTGCTTCTCTTTTCACCAATCCACAAGAGAACTTCAATTTCAATAC
The DNA here is from genome assembly GCA_027406425.1 of Blastocystis sp. subtype 8. Classification (NCBI taxonomy): domain Eukaryota; class Bigyra; order Opalinata; family Blastocystidae; genus Blastocystis; species Blastocystis sp. subtype 8. The sequence continues at coordinate 31,681 of JANPWN010000645.1, forward strand.
TGTAGTGAGTTAACTACTATCTAAATTGCTATGTCTATAAATAATACGCGTAAACAAGCAGCACATCACAGAAGGCACTAGTCTTTCAAATGATATAATTGATGTGTTCCAACTAGATAGTAAAAGCTGTTAGAAGACAAGTTTCTAGATCAAATTAGTAATGTATGTCTCTTCACAAACAGTATAAAAAGTCTTCATTTGTTCTCTTTCAATCTGCTGAATTAATCTAGCGGCTTCTTTCTCTAATGGAAATGAATGGAGGGCAGTTGATGCTAAGGCCAAGCAGTCATATTCTAGACATACGGTAACAAATTCCTGTAACGAGCACTTATTTAAAGCCAACTCACGTTCTTTCACTAGACAAATCAAATCACCATCTTTCTCTTCGATTGCAAGTGCCTTCAATTGACCCCAATAATGTGAATCCAGACATAGCAGATACAGGCAGAATCGGGCTGCCTTCACTAATCGAAGACTAACAAATAGCTCCAGTGCCTTTTGAATCGAATCCATTACCACTGCAGTCAACAGACTTCTTCGAGACAGACAGAAGGCTTCACATATCACACAAATCGAATAACCACTTTGTAATTTCTTCTTATTACACATCTCCAAAGTCTTGTGAATAATACTTAAACTCTCTTCGTGACGGTTCTGCTGTTCTAGCCAGATACTCCGAATCACAGCAATCAATGTCGAGTTCCATAGTTTCTCTTCTTCTGTACAATGCGCTCCCTCAATTGCCGATTGCCATTGAGCTAAGACTGACAGCAAGTGACTAAACACGCCCTTCCGAAGTAATTTGAGAGCAGTTTGAAGGTAATCAGTATGACTCAGGATAGGTAACTGTAGAAAGGGAGTAATGAATTTGGACTCAGATGATTTAGAATTGATATAGGAATGAAGTAATGAAACATAATCCTTGGAGTGACTGTGAAACCATTGAAATCCTTCTGAAACTGTTCGAACTGGTGAATCAACAAATCCAGCTTCATTGAGGACTTTTCGACATAATGTGCCTTCCTGGGATTTTAAAAATGATGGATGCCAGAGAAGAAGTCTTAGAAATACAATAGATACAGGAATGAACTCTTGGTTATCATGACAACTCTTCAAAGTAGTTTCAATAGACTGAAGAATCCGTTCACTTTCTGTTTCTATAAATATTCTCATAAAAGATATAAACACTTCCATCTCTGTCTCTCGAGACAAACGACAAACCTGAACCAACTCACGAAGAAGTACTGAAGCTCGAGATCGGTAAGTTAGCGAATAGAAGGTCAGTGGTAGAAGAATAGACTTGATGGTTGGATTAATAGAGATACTTCTTAAGAGATAGGAATGGGCAGTCTGGACATCATTTTGTAAGAAAGAGAGCGATGCAAGTAATGGATAAGGAAGAGGAGAAATGGAGAGAAGCTGAGTTGTGAGAGAATCAATGTTATAGGTTCCTTGTTGTTGAAATAGACATAACTGGAACGCATTTTCCCATGAACGATACTGTTCTTCCGTGAAATAAGGACTGAAAGACGGAAACGGTAAGGGAAACGTAATCACTTGATTGTTCCCTTGAACATATTCACGAAGCAGATCAGAAAGCAAAAAATAAGATGAGAACGGAATTAAATGAAAGGAAGTTACAACTGATGATACAAATACTAAAAGAACAGATTCATCCTCCTCAACCATATTCTGCGATCTCCACTCCTGCAATTCCACCATCCAAGGAATAAAACCGTCTGATTCCTTCACTCGACTCTCCCACTCTGTTAGAACTTGATTTACAAAGGTACTTCCAGGCTGGTACTGATCCAGAAACTGATAAACATCCTTTCGATCTGGTTCCCATCCTTCATACAGTTTGTGAAGATAACTCTGTTCTACCTGTTTTAACTGATCCAAATCATTTGCAGAGAGGAGAAGATATAATTCCTGACATGAATCACTCCGATCTTGAGGATTTATACTATAAGAACGGTGAATCATCTCACAAAGAACAAGTTTCGGTGGTGAAAGATCATTTACATAAGACATGAACAAACATATGAAAAACACTTCTGCGCAAAACTTAAATGCCGAGTTTTCCATGTCTCCAAGCAGAATTCGCGCTAAAGATCGGAATGTACTTTTCAATCCTGGCACGCTGCTTCTGCACAATACATTCACAGATCCAAACAAGGTTCCGAATCTCCTGAAGCTTCAAATGAGCATAGCAATAATAAGAAGCTACTCATCACACACTTCCCTCACAGTTACCCAAATGAAACTGGTTATCGAATCCTCCTTCAAGTAATCTCACTTCATTTAAATAGAAAGCATCATCCACAGATAGCTGCTCACTCTGAATAGCACTTGAATAGATTCGGCGATACACCCAGTAAGGCTCAAGAACACGACCCAGTGACTCCACATCCTCACAACTATTCAATGGCTCGATACCTTCAGGATAGAGGAAACCAATGGAAGGAAGCAAACTCTGACGAACACCACGAAGTTTGACCTATCATTGATAACTCCTTCAATCATTACATCATTGTACACAGTGTTAAAACTATTCAAAATAAGATTGATGGCCATGGTATCGGCCTTTGTCTTCAAAATCTCACCCATCATCTCTGCAGTATATCCTCCTAGTTCCTGTGTCCAATAATAGAAGTCCTCCAGCCAGTAATTCTTGACACACTGCTCCATCATCGCCAGTGATGTCTCCTCCAACAGAGCTTTCACGACCTTCGCTCCCTACACATCAACACATATCCCCATCCACACATTCAGAAGATGATTCTCCGTTTGCTCGTTTAAGAAACGGCAGAAGTACTTGCCTACGGGAATCTCAACAAGAACAATCTGGAACAAGTCACGGAAACCCTGCGGACTGTTCTCAAATGCAGCGATTGATTTCATAATGTGATCAGGAAGCATTCCAAGAGGATTACACTCTTCCATCAGCTCATCTTTGGTTAAGGAGGGATTCGAGAGACTCAACTTGAGAATTAGGATGATGTTGTCGATCATAAACTCATATCTATCATTCACAAGACTAATTCATTAAATACGAGGTGAAATCCATGAATTGCGCAAGAGGCTGCATAGCCTGAGCCCTCATAAAGGTCCACTCTCCTGCTAGCTTCTTGAGAGCACATCTGCGAACCGTACTGGGAAGAATAGGGGAAGACTAGAGATGAGAGGCAAATCGAAGAAATAAAACATACCTCATCTCCTAGAAAATTACCGTAGTCTGTTTCCTGCAAGTTAAGCTTCACATCTAGTCCGATTACACTCAAATCGACAAAGAAGCCTACCTTCCATATTCTCACATTGCGCAATGTGATGATACTCACTCTCAGTCAGGAATCCAGATTTATACCCACGGATAAGGGCCTCATTGTAACCGTGGTCCATATTGAAGGTGTTTAAGTCTCCGCAAGAAGTAACTTCCATCTCACTACACCTTCAGCTTACTGAAATATATCAAACCTGTTACAAACCAGAAATGACGAGATGCAGACAAATCGTGGAAACGTAGTAACAAGGAGTATACTCAATACCTCCATTTACAAGTATCTTTGATCAAACAAATGGTAAAAGGTAATAAACTTAATCCATACCTAGATTAGAATCGTTTACTGGCTCAGAGTCTACATCTCAAACATCACTTATTGTCTAACATTTGGTGGCTTGATGACTCTGTCTTGGAACCGACTCTACATCTGCTTGGGCCTCTACGAAAACTTCATTCGATCCAAAGAGGATTGTAGCAATAGAGAAGAGAATACAAATGGCAAATAGTCCCAACTAATTATTACATACTACATAAAGCATCGTACTATACACATAATTGGAATGATGATATACGAAATACCCCATCTCCACCTACCAGAGATCTTGCACAGAACAGCAATAGCGATAAAGATCTGTACACAGGTAGAGAAAATGGATGTATATAGTCCTGGAAGAACCATCATCGCTTCAGGAGTCTATGTATCATTCCTCACTTCCTCAGTTACTCCAGCGGATCGTGCCAAAGAAGTCAAAATAATATCACGAAGAAGAGAAACGCCTAATACAATCCAGATTGCAATGAATGTGATGCCCCATCCCACATTTATAATCTGATCATACTTCAAGCAACAGAGGAATATTGTGATAGGATATACGAATTCCATTATCATATCTAATGCTTCACTGCCCGTCATCATCTTCTGTCGATATAAGTAGAGAGGCATATACAGGAAGTGAAGTGAGTAGATGTAGTAAGGAATAAGGGAAACCGTCATTGTGACATTCCAAACATGATCAAGACGGAAGAGCAGACAGAACTGAGCCACAATGAACAGAATACTATTAAGCACAGAAAGAAGTTGAGGAATCATTGGAATGCGTTCCTCTGGAGGTAAATCTTTTTCTTCGTTTCTTCGTTTGAGAATTGAGGGGATAGATTGAATATCGAGTACAAGCAGTAGTAAGTCAAATATGATCAATGGCAACGTAACAACCCACCATGGCCAATGAATATAGTTATCAATTCGGAGTCCCAGAAGAACTAAATTAAATTACAAGCCATTTACCTACTTATAAGCCAGAAGAAACCAATGAAAATGAATAACAAAAACCCAAACAGTGATCCTCGAATCGATCTGTCTGAGGAACGGATGATGTTCATAAACATCTATTTCTAATCCTTCTAATACATCATCTACAGTAGGGTCCATCGACGAAGGGTCATCTGCAGCCTTTACACCATCCTCACCAAGTTTATCGTACAGACCCTATAGTAAATAATAACAAATAGCTGTATACCCTCTTCTGAGGATCTGAGAGAATATCATAGGCTTCTTTTACACGTTTGAACTAAGCATCACAAGGAGATGGTAATACCACCATTGTTGCAGCTTCAGGGTTACCAGGATTCTTGTCTGGATGATATTTTAGTGCCATTTTGTGATACCCTTTCTACATATAAGGAAACATTTTAACGCCTACCTTGATCTCATCTGGGGTAGCATCTGGCTTTACTCCAAGAACATCATACAATGCAGTTCTTTTGCTCATTATTATGTAAAGTCTTGATAGGGAAACAAAACCCCGAGCATTATGGATTCTACGAAGAATGAGATTGTATCTGTTTTTATTGATTCTCGAGATCTTGGTATTCCATGTAAAAGGAGATATAAGTGAATCTTCATCCTTGTCAACTAATCGAACAATCCTGTTTGTCCTTGCACACCCTGATGACGAAACACTGTTTATGGTAGTATGTTTAGTGAGGCTGTAAACGTAAGATACCAACAATCTCTTCACTTCTATCCCAAAATGTGACTCTTTATTTTTTCTATTTTACAAATGGTATGAAATATATTAGTTTATTTCTCAAAGGTAATGCTACAGGGAAAGGGTCCCAGAGAGAACAAGAACTACAAAACTTGATGAATCACCTAAAAATCCACCACTCCCATCTATTTATTCTTCATGATCCGAGAATTCAAGATGGTATGCAAGAGAAGTGGAATATCACTCTCTGCCAGAAATACTTAGAGGAATTCATTTACAACAAATCCATTACAGAAGTACGTACATTTGATTCAAAGGGAGTTTCAGGACATCCAAATCACATTTCTACCTTTACAGCAGTTTGTTCTATCCGTAAGAAGTTCAAGGATATACTCTTCCTCACATTATATTCTACTTCACTATTATCGAAGTATTCAGGTCCTTTATTGCTACTTCCAGTGAGTTCGAAGCAAGATGAGGTATTTGTATCGTCAAATCCATTTCTGACGCATCAACTCTTCCTACTCCATAAGTCTCAAATTACATGGTATCGAATTGCATTCACTCTTATTTCACGATACTCTTATCAAAATAACTGGAACGACTGTCCATAGTTCGTGATGCGTAATCAAATCTTGATAATCATAAAACTATTGGTCAATTGTTTGATTAATGACACAAACAATAGATCTATATTGAACTTATACTAGGATTTCTAACCCGTAATTATTTTGACATTGCACTCTTCTGCTTTAGGTAAATGAAGGTGACAAGGTAGGGATTCAGACAATCAAAAGAGTGAGGAATACTATCCTTGTTTGCTTTGCAGTTGTTGATTCTTGAAGTTGATATAAGAGTAATGCTGTAGGAAGAAGAGTAGTGGAAACTGGGTTATAGGAAGAAAAGCGGTAGGTAAAACTGTAGGAAGGGGGTTTGGTTCGCATAATACGCTGACCATATTCGCCCTTGATTTCTAACCAAGAATCACCATTCTAGCCAAATTCTGAGGCCAAATACAGATCATATTGTAGATTAGTAGTTCTACTTACACACGTTGATCTCGTTTCATTAGAATAACTTGACTACCGCCAACCGTCATACAAGTCTGTTGAAGAACCAACAGAAAAGAGATTGAATTGCTCCCATATTCCGAGACACAGAGACCTCTTGTAAAAGTTAAATAGACTTGTGATGACAAGTATATTGATAAAGCTACACAACTATGTCAACATCGATTGCAGTAACTATAAAGTGTATACATATAGAACCAGAAGATACATGGATAACATTCTATTTCCATCCTCTTGGAAAAACATTCTGTCTAATCTCAGTTATAAAGTACAGTTCCTTGATTTTAAAGGAACCACTATACATGATGAACATCTGAAGGATCAGTTGAGTGCAAACTATTGATAAATGATTAATGCATAGAATAGCTCGTCATGCATAGTTCTTCCAACCACTTAACAGGATAAAAAGGACTCAACAGCAAAACACAATATTATTAGTCAGACTTACAGTATCGTTAAGTCAGCAACAATCACAACGACAAAGAAAACAGTGAAATATCGCATCTTTTCTCTAGACTCGAGCATATCGTAATTCCCGTGGTATTTTGATTGGACCATTTTTCACTGCCCAACCACAACAGTGAGACTGGAATCATCGTGATGGAAAGTGATATTGTATGTAAAGCAATTAGGCTTTCTTGTTCATTTCTTGATGTAATTCCTATCTTCTTATTGTTATTTCAAGCGATTTGATTTCCTGTCACTGATAGATTCAAGTGAAAGATTAGAAAGGGGTAGAAGTTTGAGTGAACTCTGATTAGTTAGAGCTGAGTGATCCCCAATGTGTATTGTATGTTGTGAGAAACTTTTGTTATCCTCCAAAGTTCATTCCTCAGTATATGGTGTATAATGGAGTTGACAAGTAGTTTCTGGGAACTAATACTCAAGAAATACATGAATGCTGTTCCATTTGTAATTGAGCGTGATGATTTCTGTTTTGAGTTCTTGGATGATGACACTTCAGGAATTGTCCCGCATTACCATGGAAATCGTTTGATGAAGGATGAGTATATCGATGGTGAAATTTCGCGAGATGTTTGTCGAACCTTTCCTCATCATCTCCTCTTTCGTCATAAAGACAACGGATGTCAGGGTATTCTTGAGTCTGTTCTCCGGAAAATTAGTGATGATTACTTTGGACTTGGCTATTGTCAAGGTATGAACTATGTCGTGGGTGCGATCATGATTGCACTTGTAGATCCAGAATTGAATGGATACTACAGTGATAATGATACAGATGAACTCCAAAGCCGAATTAAAACGTACTTTTCTGGAATCGTACTTGATTTGTAGGTTAGATTGGGACGATATAAGTGCCCAAATGTATGAAACAACTGCTGCTGTTATTGAACGCCTTCAACTCGTTCGCTTGTGGGGATATGGCTTTCCAGATATTCCTTTGTATGTTTATGTTTTACGCAAATACATAAAGTAAGGATGGATCTGAGTTATAACATAGTGATTCGGTTCCGCAAATCTGTATTCATTTTGATCAGATAGGATTCGATCTATCTATTTTAGTAACACGATGGTTTATTCCTCTCTTTTCAAATAACCTTCCTTTTTCCTTTCTATTTCGATTTTGGGATTATTTGTTTTGTGTTGGTATTTCGGGACTCTTTCGGCTGTCAGTGGCAATTCTTGTTCTTTATCAGCATGATGTATTAAGTTGTGACCTCATTCAGGTGTCTGACTTCATTCATGCTGTGGGAGCTGAGAAATTGAAACGAGAGAAAGACATCCAATCTTTATTCGATGTAATGCTTACATTGACTGGAGTACCTGTAGATGCCAATGCTCATGCCTAGATCACTCCTTTATCTTATCAACAGGCTCAGGTTGAATTTACAACGCGTTGTCAAGTCACGTAATATTGATTTGATTCGATTATGATTAGCATGTCATCATCGATGTTGGCAAAACGTGAACAATTAACATCAGATATTTCCGTTCTATTGGCTCGTATCAAGGAGATTCACAACGAGGAAGTCCTTAATCGGAATGATCTTAGGAACAATGTTTTGGACAAACAGCGTTTTTCTGGCAAGTTGGGTGTTCTTCTTGAAGAACAAAAGAGATTGCTTAATCAGTATGAAAGCTGTTTATTAATCGCGAAGAAGGATGATATGGGTTCTCCCCGGAGTAGTCAGTCCTCGGGTCCTCATAGTCCTGTTCATACGATTTCATCACTTTTGAAATCTCCTAATGATGGCACGAGATTACAGGAAGTGTCAAATAAACTTGCCGCTGTAAACAAAGAGATTCTCGAATTGGAAGAAGCCATTCATCAATTGGAGGTCCGAGTTGAAGATGGGATTCAAAGTAAGTATTTAGTTCTGTGTTCATGAGAAGATTTGGAGGATATTAATACTAAACGATTATCGTTAAGAATCCAACTCTCTCAGTTGATCAAGGAACGTTCTTTACTTTTATTTAATACCAAAATCGTATTTAGTGTTTGTAATTTCAACAAATACTAGCAAACAGTATTCGTTACAGGGACATCTATCATTACTTGCGCTTCCATAATTGCATTTACACGTTTTTCTGTTTCTTTGTATGCTTCATCGAAATCCTTGCTAAACAGGTAAAACTCTGTTCGACTGTAGATAGACCACAAAAGCTTCACAATTCCACATAATGTTAATACTATACTCTCAACTCGAGTAAATGTAGAACTATTTATAAGGCTTGGCTAGCACAATTACAAGGAATGATTCGAAGGACACACAAAACGTCCCAAATGCTCAGAAATGCAGATTCCATAGACTGTCAAACAGAGGGGAGCCAGAAGTGCCAAACATCGTCGAATTACTATATTCTTCACCTGGAAACCATAAAGAGGGAGATAAAGTAAGAAGATCCTATGAATCAGCTAGCAAACCAACACTAATAACAGAAAAAAGGCACCAGCATTACATAATGCAACTAATGAAGTAGCATTGCTACATTGCGAATAGCGTGATACCCAGAACTGAAGCAAAGACGTAATAACCAAGAATACATAAATTCCCAATTTGATCATCCGACGAGTGAATTCAGGAAGAAATACCAATCGAATTAGAGCAAGAACAGAATAGGTTTCATCGTAGACTGAGATAAAAACTGGAGCCACTCGAAGGAGAACTCGGATGTTCAATACACATACTACATTATTATGGAATTAAAATGCAAACAGATAATTTGAATAACACATAGTAGAATAGTAACAATATATCTTATCTGATGCACTTTACTAGAATTCAAAAATGATGTATGAAACTACCATAATGAAATGACGTGCACAACAATAAAAACAAAGTCGAACAATGCAATAACCCCATTCATAAAATAGGTTGCCATCATACAACCTCCAGTCTTTGTATTTTGCTGGTAAATAATTCGATATGTTTCTTCCATGGTGATTGAGAAAAGTGCATAGAAGAAACACCATCTAGTGGTTTTTCAGAGAAATGATAGTCCTACATGTAATCATTCTCTGTTCTCACAATGAAGGAATACACAGCACCAAATATGCAAATGCATATGGAGAGAATTGTAACAACCTGCACATTTAGGAAACCACCAAGTAGTCATTCCTAGTCAAAAAGGATATTGTATTTACAATATACAAGCGCTTAAAGTCCCTCTCAGAGCTCTGATTCAACAAAGGCTTGTCCATCGTTACTGACTTAAATACTGAACTATTCAAAGAAGTTTCTAGTAGTTAACTGTAAAACAATCCTAAACAAGAAAACTCCAAAAACTCTAAACAAACACATGAGCATAAGAGCAACTAGTATACTACAAGATCTAAAGATTTTAGTACATCATATTTCTAGGATTCCAACCAGTTACAGTCATCAGACCAATCATCATCGTCTCCCTTTTCCTGAGCAATAACTTGATCGCACATTTCATGAAGAAGACGCAAGTGTTGAACTGTCGATTCATCCCTATTTTTTCTTGCATCAATTATCAATCCAGCTAAAGAAGGTAATCTTTGTTCACACTCTTCTAGTATCTTTCTCCCTTCGGAAGTATGGAGAAATGAAGGTCCAGATTCATCAATCCTTGCTACTACCCTCTTCATCCTTCGATAGAATTCCTTAACATCAAAGTCAGTTCTCTGATGGGCCTCAGGTTCCAAACAAGGAATCCATTTGTTTGACTCCGTCAAAGGAGGAAAACGAATCCCATCCTTCATCATTTCTTGATATCCATCTACTATCGATTTACCGAATCCCTGTGATACAAAAGGAAGAAAGGCTTCTCCCCATTCCAACATCATGGTCCGTGCTATATTCATAACACGCATGTTATCAGCACCTCCTAGGGAACTTTTAGTCTACATTACAGCCTGTTTAGAATAATACGAGGATTAGGTCTTTTACTCTTCGCATAAATAAAGGAGTACATGTATTATAGAATCTAGACCCACAGTTGTGAACTAAAGAATCTGCAACACTATCTCTGAAACCCATAATCAACACATACTTCAATGCCCGTTTGATAAATGTATTATCTCCTGTGTCAATTGCTTTAGCAAGTACAAACCATACTTCTTCAAGGACATCTGTATCACTTGTTGCATTCACCCTGTCAATAAACTACAGTTTATTCTATCTCTTTGATACTACATTTGAAAGCATGGAAGAATCATCTGTCTTCGACATATAGATGAAATCGCTTAATGCATTCCCTAAGGAATACATCGGTTCCCTCATGAATGTTGTAAACCGATCGAACAATCCAGAAAACATTAAAAGATCAAATCATAACAAGAAGACAAGATCTCGGAATTCCCGTTTCTCTCGCCTAGAACTGTTTTCAATAAAGAGGAACATTGAAGATGTCGAGTCTTAATCTGTTGAATCCGAAGGCA
>JANPWN010000646.1:0-16401 GCA_027406425.1 Blastocystis sp. subtype 8
TTATGTATATGCTAACAATTCGTAAGATTATGAAGTGAATGTGAGATAGATGCAAATCGGACTTCTATAAAGCACATGAGAATCACCTGTTTCAGCTTGTGGATAGAACTTCAATCCGTCCTATTCATCGATGTCAACGTAGGAGAGGGGAAGTAGAGACTATTGGTAGATTGTGGGAGATATGAGAAAGACACAGAAGAATTCAAGAAGTGTAGTCGATGCAAGAAGACCTTCTATTGTTCGAGAGAGTGTCAGATTGCTGATTGGAAGATTCATAAGCATAGCTGCGTGAAGAAAGAGTAATGTCGTTTTAGAAAGGTGTTTGTGAAGAGTCAAACATATCTGTATGAATATGAGTAGTCACCCAAGCTTGATTCGTATGGACTCAACAAGTTACACTTGTTGTTATGGAAACGATGTTTTCTCATTTCAAGTCCGTCAACCAGAATCAGCTGTAATCTACTTTCCTGGTGATTTACAGGACTCAGAAGACGTCATATAGGGATTTAATGGTGTTTGGTAATTACTAGGATGTCATCGAGGATAGCTAGAAACTATAGTTCTTTCTCTTATGAGAAAACGCTTCAAATCTTACATCAAAAGTATTCACAATCCAAGTAATAGTTGGAGGATTGATTAATCTTTCAGTATCTACATTGTTCGTCCTTCACACAAATCTAAAGAGATTAGTCTATACGGAGAATATCTAAATTGTGATGGAGATGGAAATGTGCAAAAGTGTATGACTGTTCTCTCCAATTAAGGATAGATGATCCTCAAGGTAGTGCAACCCATACACTGTTTTTATTATTGGAAAATTACATTTGTGGTATATTTTGGAGTATTGAATGTTATCTAGATGACCAAGACTGCATTTTGCCTGTCATTCTTGTTGGTTTTTCTCGAGGTGGTCTTGTATTAAATCAAATTATTGTCGAACTTGGTACGGCTGTCTATTCGGATGCATTGATGCAACGAATACGGGAAATCCATTGGCTGGACTGCGCAAATGGTGTAAGTGGATTATGCTATCCAGATATTGAGAATGGAGCTGCTTCTTTTCTACAGCTGTACAGGTGAGATTGACTGAAATGGATAATGTAGTAGCAATTCTCTGAATATTTATTTCCACATTACATCTTATTTGTATGAAGAAACAGTCAAATGTGAGCGGTATTATGAGCTGCTGGCATTTCAACATCAACTAGAAACAATTGGTATTCCTGTCAAGAGAAGATACTATTCAAAAGAGTTTGAGTGAGGTTTATATCGAAGTATGATGTATAGAAAGTATGGTTCTATCTCTCCCCTCTTGATGCACTTCTCTCTATTACAAGAATTTCATTACTCTTGTGTTTGTTCCGGATTACTTGTATAAATTCCCACGGGAATCCAGAAGTATACTTTTTTCATAAGATTTGTCCCGTAATTTAGATCAGAGAGGATAATGGCTCAAGTAGACCTCACTGGATGAATACGATCCTAGTTGGTATATGATGCAACGAATCCAGATTTGGAAGAACCCGACTGGGGTATGTTCATCACACTGTGTGATAATGTAAATCAGCGGTAAGATTTTGAGTTGTTATTGAAGTCAAGGAGTGATACCTATCGTCAGGATGTAGTGAGTGCTCTGGACAGTAGACTGAAGAGTAAGAATCCGAAAGCTGTTTCATTAGCGATTCTTCTTTTGGATACCTTAGAGAAGAATTGTTTTGGTCCATTTCATGCTTTGGTTTGCCAGAAGGAGTTTTTGGATAATCTCTTTCGTATTGCTATGAAGGAACAAGTGAGAGATGAGATCGTAGTGTCATGTAGAGTCCTGAGAACTACCAGGAAGCAGCTGATTTGATTCAGAGTTTGGCGCTATCATTTGCTTCAACAGGAAAGGAGTATCGTTTGTTTGGTACTTTGTATCGTTCTCTTCGTAATCGCGGTGTGGAGTTCAAGGATGAAGGTGAAGTTGATATTTTCACTCCTAATCTTTCTGATGAAGTAATTACGAATGTTCCAAGTGGCATGCATCTTCGTAGGAATTAGGTGATGGATATAATTGAAGGATACACAAGTCCTAATGCAAAGCTCGAGAATGATTTACATATTGTTCAACAACATATGGTAAAGATGCAGGGAATCATCGTGAAACGTAATCGTCGAAATAATATTCCTGAGAATAAACAGCGTGTATAAATATGTGATGAATAATAATGCTAGGAATTGGATGAAGAAGTAGACTTCTTGAGTCAATGTTTGATTCGTATCATTGCTTTGAAGGAACAGTTTGATGCATGTATGATGAGAGATTGTGTGTAATGACTAGTGGATATTCCTTCAACAACACGTTCTTTATGTGATTTACTGAAATCCAACATCATTATGCTGTTGCGTTGTGCGAAGGACATATCTCTGGATGCTACTTCAATTCGTATTTTCCCTGATGATAACAGAACAAAGATTGAAGAAAGTGATTCTGATCTTGAAGATTTCTTTTCTTAATATGTTTAATAGATACAAACAAGAGAAAGTACAGGATCATATCCATCTGGGACCTCATTGACTCCAACTAACCCAGGTATAGCTTTCCTTCTCTCAAATTCTTCCTACTAATCATTCTCTCTCATATGATCTACCCTTTCAGCTTGTCTTTTTGCCTCTTCTTTCACATCAGCAAACAAGTCAACTGAATCATTTGTGATTTCCTACTAATAATTGTATCTTTCAATGATCACTTTCAACTGAATTAAAAAGTCTCGATTAATGACTCGATATTCCTGTTCTGTCTTCTGTGTGGCATTTTCGAGCTGTAGGATATAATCACAGATTAATTGAGGTGAGCACTGAGGAAATTTCTCACTTAAATACTTCGTTAGTACTTGTCCAACTTCCACTGGGTTTTGATAACAATTTGAAGCTGTTGGAGTGAGTGGAATAGTAATTTCCTGACTGAGAAGGATTGTGAATAGAAGTTTAAGGAGTTGAGAGAGAAGAGGAAGTGCTGGAATATGCATCCGATCTGTTAAGCAATCCCTGTGAGGTTAGGAATAGGATTCTTCATATCACATCATCACTAATTTACACCATATCACTCAATCACTCCTATCACTCCTATCACTCCTATCACTCCTATCACTCCTATCACTCACACATATCACTCAATCACTCATATCACTCACACATATCACAGTTCACCTACAAAGTATGTTCCACTATATACACCCAGAACTGCTGATAAAAGACTTGTCGAAACTCTCCTTCACAGGTTCGTACGCTCTCCATCACTACCAACATTGTCTCCAGACTATTCTCATAAATTCGACGCTCACTGTCCAAATACCCCCAAATAATGGAATCCACAATAAGTTTCTGTTCTGTCATATTGAATGAAAACAGAGCGATAAAGGCATATCGAGCAAGAGAAGACAGTAAAGTGAAGAAAGCCAAGGTTAATTCTGGGTATTTCAATCGATTCGAAGTAATAAGATGAAGTGTTGATAAGAAAACTGAAGAGAGAATTGATGTTATGAGAGATGAGTTTTGTGTCTAGAGATGATTAATTAAGATTAAGGACACTTTCAATTTCTCTACCACCACAGCTGAGAACTGAAGAATACAAGGTTCTTTCAGACACTCAGGTGTGTTCTCATAATCCTTCAGTAACAAGGAAAGAGTTCGTTCGCATACTGCTGTCAGATCAATCTGTTCGCTATCCCCAATCTCTCTTCCCTTCACTCGCTCAATGAAACATTGGAAGAGTCGAATGAGGTCGCGAAGTAATAAACGTTCTTGGCGATTCTGGGAGTACCCTGCTACCAACTCACCATTCTCCTTCACTGCTTGAATAGTAGCATTCGAATAAAACACGAATAAATCAGCAAAATCTTGATATTGAGTCATAAACTAGTCATAAAATATCCTCTATTTCTGGAATACCTGTTTATAATAATCAGTCCCTATCACTTCACATACAACTCGATGAAACCGTAGGGAGTTTCGAATCAATTGAATATTGGTCATAGAATGAAACTCCCTTTCATCAACACATCCCTTCTTAATCACTCCCACAATATTTTCATTCACTCGATAGAGCAAGGAATCAATCAATACCAATCTTCTATCATGATTCCGTTCGCAACGACATGCACTAGCAACTCCTCTATACACTACTTCGCGTTGTTGCTGATTTAACAATTCCACAAATACCTCCAATTTTGCAATAATTTCATTGATATAAGGGGACCATTCCTGGCCGTCTATACGTTGTGGAATAACCAACTGGTATCCACATTGTCGGGCAATCTTCTCGAATGTATCACAAGACATATCCTGAACACCAGGATGAGTTTCGTGCATAAATTCAAAATTCTTATTGATCACTGTTCGTAAGAATTTGAAGTGTTGTTTTAAGAACCGCGGGAATTGTTGGATAACATACATAAGACATCCAGCAACTACGGCTTTATCATCCTTTGTGGATTTGCTGGCTACAAGACGCAGAATGTCCATAATTGTAGCCATCAGGAGACGACGCTCATCTGATTCCGATAAAACTCCACTCAGAGATCCTATTGACCAGATTAGAGGCTGCAGTGTCGAGCGGAAGGGATCTGAAGGCTTAAGTTGCATCTAGAATATATCGAGACTATTTCTGGAATACCTGAATATCCAGTGCATTCATTAGAATTGCTTCAGTGATTTCGTAGTCGACAGAAGCGAGCAGAACAAGACACTCTTTCATGACCTTATAGAGAGCGATACCATCTGTATCCTTCGTTTCAACTCGGACCACTTCGCCATCTTCATTCTCCATCATCATGACCTCTTCAGGTCGACTCATCCGCTCAACAATTAATTGAATTAACTGTTGTGTGAGATTAGTGTAAGGTCCCTCTGGTTGTTTCGGAGGTGTGACGGGATTCTAAGAATGATCCCAACAGATAGTCAGTACTGCTCCTTTGGAATAAGTCTGATAAATTGAGTGGGACCACTCTTTCCAAAATCCCATACAAACCTTCAATACTTCGCGATCAGGACATCGACTCAAAAACAACACATATGTGCAGATTTGAATGTATAAATCTTGATACTGCGATTCTAACATCGATTTGTGCTTCAATGAAACACTCGTCAAAAATAGGGCCAATTCATGCACAAAATCAGTCAGTTCAGATGACAACGAACTGTATGATGTGCTCAAGTCCACAGACACATCGATATAAGTTTGCTAGAAATGATCTCGATTTAATCAGAATCACCATATACTCTAAGAAACGACGAATGGATTGACTAACAAGAGATGGATATTTAACACTGTTAGGATGACAGAGAACCTCCTGAAGACACATCATAGCAGAGGTGCGAAATTGATCAATTGTAATAAATTTCAACAGGACGTCAGCAAGTTGGTAATTAAATACACACTCATCTGGAAGATACTTCAATATCAAACGAATGGTATCGATGGTGTCAATAAGCAGAGGGACTACTTCTGTGTTGACAATTACTTGCGAACAGAGCTACAATTAAGTGACTATGATGTGCACTACATTGAAAACGTCGATCATGTCACTTTGAAGAGCTTGTTGTATTTGTTGGCTAAATCGAGATGTGAGTGTAGTCTCGCTGAATTGAAATACATCTTCTACGACGATCTTCAGGATGAACATGCTGTTACGACAGCGACTCTCACTTTCTACTGCAGCAGCCACTAAGTCCTTTACAAAGGATGTCCAGTTATTGGGCCATTCCTTCTTGAAGATCTCAACAAGAATGATATCCCACTTATGAAGAATCTCTTCGTTCTTCTGAATTGATTCCATTGTCTCCGAATACTACACTTAAGTCATAATCTATCCCTTACTGACATGACTTTGGCTAAAGCATAATTCTTGATGGACTCACGCTGTTCAAGAGGGACAATAGTCCACTTATTTTTCACCATTTCTTCGAGAAGCTAAAGATTAACGATATTCATAAAGATCCACAATAAGTCCAAAGAAGACACTTCGTGAATCTTTACACTGTTCAATAATGCTATCTGCAACTGACCAAGCACGGTCACTCTCCTTGAGATCGTACAAAACTTGTCCCGCTTTTCCCTGCTATAAATTAGCATTCTTATCGAAAAAGAAGCACCTCTGGATGATGTGGAGAATAAAAGACGGATATGATCTCATCAAGTAGAGCGGGATTAAACGGTTTGGATAAATCTAGAATGGCTTCCATGATACGTTTCGATTCACTGAATCGGTCCAAACGAAAGAAAACCAACTAAGTTCACTAGGAGTGTGACTTTAGGTGGGTTTTCCCACATATTTACCCCCTGGGTCTTGATTTTGATGACTCATAACTCATGTTCTTTTTTCTTTAGAGGCGTTAAAGTGGGGTTAGTTGTGAGAAATAAATGAAAAGCAATAGAATTCACAGAAAGAGATTTCAACAAACAAGACATTATTGTTGTTTTCCCTTCTCTTCATAATAGCTACGACTCTTCTTAAACCACAGTACTGGATGCAATGCAATCTATATGTCAAATCTCTTAATTCCTTCTACTCCTTCATTTGACGAACCTGAATGAATTGCTAGGAAGTACTCTCTACAAGCTTTCTACAACATCACTTCTTCTTCTCACATCTACTTCATAGTTCTTTTCACGATAATACTGCATTATATTCGCAATATGATCGCTACCCACATGCAAATTCTTCAATAAGGACTCGAGGTCAATTGCTCGCATCGAAGCAAATGGACATCCTATTCCTCATTGCATTCATAGGCTCTCACCATGACACTGATTACCCACAGGAATGGTTTTAATCATTACTTGACATGGAAGCGGTTGTAAGGGAATTCGTCTTCCTTCTTTTCCATACATATAGCGAATATTGTACGCATATTCCTTATTGAACTTATCAATTGAGATACTCCGACAGAAGTGATTCTGAAAGAATTCTAATGCCCCTTCCATACTCAATCCAATTCCCTAGAATTAAAACCATATTGCTTAATAACCCGTAAGAACCGTCCCAGCTGCTCTCGCCCATCATAATACAGATGATTCGTATCACATAACTTCTTATACATTCGCATCATACACAATGGGAATGACTGTTTAGCGAGCTATCATAATCATTATTAAATAGTATAGTACTCGTGGAATGGCGTCGGGTGTAACAGTGTCAGTAGGCAGATTCTCTTCTTGAAGATACTACAAATCATCCTCAACATTCATAGAATACAACGACGGTCAGTTTTTTGAGAGTATCTTCAAAACGGGGATCTAAGAATTGATGCTGTATTGAGGAATAGGCTTCGATGCCTTCACGCAATTCATCTTCGAAACGAGAAACTAAATAATTCTTCAGTTCCCTTTCGTGGATATATGCCTGACCCCCCCTAAGATACACAGAACGTGATGCTAATTGCCTGGGAACATCTTGAAATCGCATCACGTAAAAGGTTCCACTTTCTTTAATGTTTTCGAACTTCTCTTTCATTTCCTCCATTGTTACTTCCTGTGGTTTGTACCCACTTTGCTCAAGTGCACTATTCATATCGACCTTCATTAATCGATACCTATATCACAGAGACAAGTCAGACTTACTCAAAAAGACGACTCTCACGATCTACAAATTTGACACGATCAGTGTGATTTGAACAGAATGCTGCGCGCATAATAAAGTGTGATATAATATCCATTTCCTAAGTTCAATCCTCAACAACATGGAGCTACTCGATTTTCTCCAGTTACAGTAGCGTAATTTCGTATTTTTGGGTCTTCCTCCTTTTTAGTATCCAAGGAAATTTCATTCTTGTCGACATGAATGTATACTATAAATATGATCTCAGTGACAAGATATCGCATACGTTTCACACGATAGTAGGCATACTCTTCAAATTTATCGATTGTAATCTCATCACTGACTTCATCCAGATCCGAAAGCGGATAGAAGGGTAAAATGTGTTTGTTTTGAAATTTTACTTCTTTCTGTTTCAGATCGGAGATAACATTCATTGGAGGAAAAGATGATTGATTTGGTGGGCTTCTTCCTGGCATTATTATGAAACTAGTCTTGTGATTTGCAATGTACTGTTACACCTATTTCTGATAACTCTTCATCAGTATTTCCTTTCTCTCTACTTTTTCCCTACCCAATTCTGTACCCTTTATCTATTCATCCATTTGATCATTAATTATATTTCTCATCTCAGTTAGAGTTTCTGAATAACCGCGGTATTTGCTTTCATTCCATTTCTACCACAATTTCTACTTGTGTTGGTTGTATAGCCTGTGAAATGTAAGTGAATGTGACACTATTGCTTCTGTACTTTGTTCATGGGGATGTCTCTCCTCATTGGAGACTCCATTCGTAGTATGAGGTTTTCTTATAATACGAGTTTACATGAACAGGTCCTAGACGGATGAGTACATAGTACATCCTAGGTTCTAGCTGTGCTAGTTCTTTACCCCTTTGATGCCTCCATATCTCACACATATGTAGCTTTACTCTTGTAAGTAATGTGACTTGTATGTTGTCGGTATGATGTTTTTCCTTATCTACACTGAATGAAGAGTGTTGACAGCATGTGGTACTGACCGACTTTTTACCCATTTCAGTTATAATCACACTCCTAGACTGTGTTTGTGATAAACAAGCTATGGTACAAAACCTTCTAAAAGACACTCATTTCACAAAGACCCTGTTGTAGAGAGAAGTAAATGCATCCTTGGCTAGCAAGGTGATCATTGCATGAGGAGCGGTTCGTACATAGAAAGTCCAATAACCCCTCCAAAGAGAGAAGAAGCCGCCTTGTGAGACAATCTTCACAGCACAGTCCCACAGGTTCTTATAAGGATACTCCCCGGTTTTGGGATTACGATGCATGTTCATCAACTTCGTTTTCATCATATCAAAAGGAAGAGCAGTAAAAGAACAAATGAAACTCGTTGCCGCGCTCGACCACATGTTATTAGCAACACCAACTCCTGTATACGGAGCAAGCATTTCTTTGATTTGGTCGTAGGATGCTAGCATACCTACATTCATTGCAATGGCACGACAGACCATTGGAACGGAACCTCTCCAGAGAGTTCGAATTCCCTCATCTTTTCCAATACGATACACTGCATGTAAAGCATTCTTGTATCCACGTCGCTGACCGACAGGAGCACATCCATCAGCCTCCATTCGAACTAGGGCTAGATCAAACGGATTACCAATCACAGCAGCAATTGCACCCGCACTCATTGCACAAAGAGTCTTTTGGTAGAAGGGAATTGGTCGACCATTGTTCATATTCTTCAACGTCTGACTAAAGGAATCATGCAGACCGATCTTGGCTGTGCCATACACTGCCTGTCGGGCCACAGCAGCTGAAAGGCCTGAGAAGAGGCCTTTTACACCTTCATTTCTCACAACATTCTTAGCAATAGAAATACCAGTTACCTTCCCTTCTACCGCAGTGTTGGCAACTTGCAGACGAACCTTGATAAGATCAATCGGATGAATACATATTGAAGAAAAGATTGCTCCCGAACCTCCAGCAATATAGGGACGAAGGGCTATAGCAACATGATGATCTTTTGACATAAATAATACGTTTTTGAAGGAAAGAATGCGCGTTTGGTTCTGATACGACCAGTGATTCTTCGATTCTTGATTCTTATAGGGACCATTGACGTTTTCCTTGTTGCTGGCATATGACCTTAGTAGAAGTGTATTATGAAAGACAGTTGTATCCAATCCATAACAAACACTGACTCTACAACAATTTGTTCTTGATTTTGCCAAATATGCCTGAAGTCGATTGAGCAGTTTCTGGAGTATCAGTTTCTGAACTTAGTTTTTCCGGATTAGAGGGAGTGTCAGAGCTGGTAAAAGCAGCAAGAATACCACTAGCAAACGATTTCCTTGCTTTGAGAACAGGATGGAATTTCACATCATTTACAAAAGGACTCTCTCGCTCATACCCACTGTTCCTAATATAATTGAACAATTCCATCTATGTGTCAACTCGCAAAGAAAAGACAACTCGAATACCAGGAACATCGTTATCCACATTATCCATAATGACAATAATACTGCTGTAATCATTTAACTCTACTGCAAGTTGGGTGGCCAGTTTCCATTGACTAGAGGTAACAAAGGAACTGATTGCTCACTTCAATAGCAATGAATAGTGTAAAGCTAGAGCTGGAGACTCCTTCACATTCATCACACTCAGATAATAATCGCCTTCATTGTATGCTTTTCGTGAAAGAACCACTTGCAAGAAACACTAATGGTAAATGGCCATCCATCTCTCCTACTTCAATTGGGATGATATTCTTCCGTTGAGCATATAGCTGTCTGATTTCCTCCCAACAACCTGCTTTGGCCATTGCAAATAATCGAAGAATATCATATCGAACATCTGTAATGGAATACTGTTGTTTGAGACTAAACGTGAAATGAAACTCGAAATGCATACAATAGTGCATGTCGATCGCTATCTTCTCTTCGTCGTGCCAAGAGATTAGTAATTGTGTTATAAAGGGAAAAGTTAAGAATCGAGGAGGAGAGTTGCAACTGAACTTTGAACAGTGCAATTTGGTTCTTTATACACTACAATTAACATGAAATTGACATCTTTACATTGACATCAAAGTCATTAACTCCTGGTAACAACATATCACAACACTTCTGAAGATCAAAGATCTTCGCTTCTACCTTTTCACTCTCATCCAATTCAAAAGCAGAATTCTCCTTCATAAGAGTGTCAACATCGTAAACGGCGTTTCGGAGTAACTGATAGAATACTGTTTTGAAGTCGCTGATATGCATTGCATATTCAATGAGTATATCATAATATTCCGTTTCTTCGTAATATTGTTTAAACACATCCACTGCCATTGTCTGTTCACTAATCAAATCGAACCATTCTTCTCGACTCTCCATGCTATAAATCATTTCAAATTACTATTCAGACTGATCTCCTGTGAAACAAACCACTGCAAAAACAAGGTTTATGTCTTCTGTCTCCACTGCTCTACGCAACGCTTCCGAGTATTCTCCAATCTTTAGTAAACACGCTACAGCAAGAGATGGGTTTGGTTCTAACAGTAGCAAGCTGATGGCTAGATCCGGTCGAATATCGTAAATATTGAGAATAATAGGAATGATTGGGACACGACCGATTTTAATGATATTTGTAAATACAGTAGTGGCAAGTGTTTCCGATGGCTCAGTTGAATTCTGAATCTTTTTGGTAGCCCAGTCCATAGTAACAATTCCACGATATTCATCAAAGTATCCCGGCTGTTCCTGTTGATAGATTCTATTACTATGACTATTGTAGATGTCACAGAGGTGAATTGCAATTTGATGCTTGTTTTGGAAGAGAAGTCGACTAATGACTACTGGAAAAGTTAATTCGCGATATTCTGACATAGTTAGAGGCATTCCTTCCTATATCTTAGAAGTGAATGAGATTCCGACTTGACGCAGATTGAAGAGAACTTTGATATTACTGCAAGTGAAATAAAGAATATTACATAGAGATTGCATAGCTGAGTGTGACGGAAGGAAACGAATAGCCAAGCGAAGTGCAGATAACAGTTCGGTGTTTTGAGAGCTAAAATTATCCCATTCGCAGTACTATTCGATTAAAAGCCAGGAAAATAAATCACCTTCAGTAATTCTTGAATCACCTCCATCATCATTTCTGGAGGGATACTTTTGTATTCCTTCACACACTCTTCATCTCCATCTCCATATCGTTTATAAATATCAATGAAGAAGGAAGGATATTGTTTGAATTGCTTCACGATTGGCAAGTGGGCAGGAATTGTCAATGCACAAGACATATTCTGTCGTAATAAGCAAACACTCCTTGTTGTAATGATTCTCAATCCATCCACTTCTTGCTGGAAGACTAATTCTTGTAAAGAATAAGGAATTATGATCCAATCCATTCTTCCATGAATATTTAACTTAACATGAGGAATGAAAATTAGTCAAACGGCAAGAATTCGAGTTTGAGAAATGGAATGGCGATCTGTCATAATAACTGCAATACAACTATCATTCAGCCAGTAAATTCCATGAACATGGTGAGCAAGAAGTGGCTCCTTCTCAGGAGTTGATTCTTTCGTGGGAAGTGATTCCTTCTCTGGAACTTCATTAACAGGTGTAGGTTTATTCAAAATACCCAAATTCGATAATTGATGTGATATTTGAAGTTCACTATATTGAACAGCCCACGAACTCCTACAATCCTTCCTCTTCTGATTCGGGTACTTCTTCTGACTTTTGGTCTTCTTCTAACTTTTGGTCTTCTTCCTTCACAAAATGACACTTAAATAGCGAATACTTGCAGTCGTTATCAAATACCATCTACGAGTGAGATAGCAAACGAACAAGGACTAATTGCTTTTCATTTCCATAACAGGACAATGCATGAAATGGATGGAGGGCAAACTGCGTGAATGGATCCTGCTGTGGTTCCTATTCCTTATTCATCTATCACATCCTCACAAGCAGTACCCGAGCATTGCTACTTGTACTGTTCACAACGAAAATAATTCCTTTGAATGGACCCGACTGAACTGAGATTAAAACACTTGTGTTTCGAGAAGAAATGCATGTATCGGGAAGGATACCAATAGGTTTAATATCTGACTTTCTACAGGAAATGGTAATCCATATAACTTACTTCACATCCTCAGGAAGACTCGGAGCTTTCTTTGCGAGTGTATTAGTAACATCTGAAGTGAAATAGATGTCATTTTCAGTGGTGATCAAACAACAGGTCAATCCAGATACTAGGGCACTCTTTACTTTCACTCCAGCTTCAATATCTTCTTCACCAAAGATCTCTATCATCCGTCGCGGTTCACTATTGGGAGTATAAATCAAGCATCTACAATCCTCTAAAAGAATACAAAGACGCTGATCTTCTAGCCAATATGTTGCAACGATTTGATAAGAAGGGGAAAGGACATCTTCCACGAGAAGTGTGCCACATCCATCATAGATCGCAAAATCACGATCCTCATTTTCATTTTTCGGGATAAGTGCAATGTAATTCCCAAAAGGAGCTGTGACTACGGAATACTGAGTAAAGTCCTCGATCTTCCATTTCATATCTCCAAGAGTCGTTAAAATCCATGTATCCATGGTCACACTGATATAGTAAGATGAAATGTGTTTGGGTAGTCTATTGTCGGGTTTACTGGAATGCAAAGGAGTATATGTATTTCCTTTTCAATTTATCAGAGTCGTCTAAATCCTCATTAGAGTGTACTTTAGATTTCTCGATAGAATCTTCAAAAAACCGTGATCTGAGTCAAAGGTGGTTGAGTCGCTTTAAACTTGCATTCATAAGAGTATTCTATTTGAATCGACATTGGTCTTGTTTGACTCATGCCCTTATCTGGTAAGCAGTTCTCCATCCCTTCCTATTGTATAGTAAAACCTGCTTTAAATGATCCGGGTGAAGCTTCTGAAACTCAACCATCTCCAGTTTTGCATTTTAAGAATGTTCCGAAGATAGCTTCAAAAGTAAGGGTTTTCGGAAATAGTAACGTTTCAGCACGACCTCCTTCAGATTGTGAATTCCTTTGGACCTGTGGAAATTATTGTTATTCTTAGACCAAAGGAACAAGTACGTAATAGCTAGCAGAAGTGATGTGTAGGCTCTTGTTGAAATGAAGAATTTAGATGATGCTATTGCTCTTTATGAATTTGCGAAGAACAATTCTCTTTTGTTGCATAGTTATCCGATGAACGTGAATTATTCTGTTCATAAGCATTTACAGCGCAATCCTCTCGACTACACTCCGTGCCATATTCTTTTAGTTACTATTTGTGGATGTTCTGACTTTCCCATTTCCCTGTTCGAGATGGCAAACGTTTGAATAGCTTCTAGGATTGATGATTAGATTTGCAATAATGTTCACAAGGTTGTGAAGATCTTGATGTTTCACCATGAAGCTGGACCTCAAGCACTAATTCAATTTCGCACATCACAGGAAGCTGAGGATGTTAAAAAGGTCCTCCAGTCCCAAGTCTTTCATATTGATAATAATGTCATTACTTTTGAGGTGCAGTTTTCCAAGTTTACGGATCTTCGTGTGAATCAAAATAATAAATTTTCATGGGATTTTACCGAAGGTACCCACAATGATCCCTCTTCTCCTGCGCTACCCGATGTTCTTTCCCCTATTGAGGTTACTGCCTCTGGTTCTTTCTCTCCAGAGCCTTCTATGCCTCGACCAGGGACAGGTTCACGTCCTCCTTCAAGTATGAATTCTCGCCAATCGGTTACATTATCCCGTGGAATAGTATATAGTCCATCCATAGCCATGGATCATACGCGATCCGAGGTACGTCGCAGTGCAACGGATTCGGCCTATCTCGATATTAGTAATTGCGATTACATCACGTGACTCGTAGGCGGAAGTAATGATTCTCTACGTCTTCTCAAACCTGGTCGTCAATCCTTTCGATCTCCTTCTCGTTCATTCTCTCCAGGTGTTATGGAATCCACTCGATTCTCCTCTGGTCTTTCACCACGTCAATCCTATTCATCAGAAGGATATCGTTTGAGTGGGAATCTAAGTGAATCCGATTACGACGTTCGTGGTCGCGCTTTCTCTTACAATGGACGGAATTCAGGAACTCGGACTCTTAGTCAAGATGGACGTTTAAGCGGTGATTGGAAGATGCCTATCATAAATCGGAACTCTGATCCCATCATTACGTCTCTCTCTCAACTCCCTCAAGACTATCGGTCATCCTATCGAAATGGTACTGGAGATCTCCTTGATTCCTTATGTGAATTTGAGCGTCCTCGTAGTCTCATTTCATCCTTTTTAGTCTAGAATCTTCTTCATCCACACCTGGAGTAGTGGCTCTCAGCACGTCACCTGGTCTTCGTCCAGAAATGTCTGATCTGTACAGTCTCACCATCACCTTCTTTGCACTTCATTACACACATAACACGACTTCGTTCTTAACGGCCTTTTCAGAAATATCTACAATTTGCGACTACGTGATTCATACCGGAAAGGGATCTGCAATTGTAGCAGTAGCTTATCTGGCGTCAATGAGTTGTGATGAGATGGCTGCATGTCTCGCTGATCGTGAACATGTAGCAGCCAATCAGATTACAGTATTTAATTCAGTGAGTTATAGTACATTCTTCCGCATCCGTGACTATGTACTGTAGGAAATGGGAGAGAGAATTGAGTAATAGACCGGAATTACTTAGTATTCCTAATTCTTCAGCGATTCTCCCAAGTCTGGTGAATGGAACATTAAAAGTATTTCCCGTGGCGGTTTGTTTCTCGTCATTCCCTTCCACCTTTGAGGTGAATGATGTTTATCAGTTTGCTAAGCAATTTGGTATTGTCGAAAAAGTTTCCGAAATGAAATCAGACCAGAGAGATGTATCTCTTGAATCAAATGCTGAAGAGACAAAGGAGGAAGGAGAGGAAGATTGTATTCTACGTTATCGTGTGAAATATCGTGAGCGATATAATATCCTCCTCGTTTTACAGAATCGATACAAGTTAGTGGTTGAAGGACGGGTTATAGGAGCTGAACCCTTATTTGTATGGTAAGATTCCGGTGGAATCGTTTTTAGTTTTTTGTTAAGAATAAATCTAGCGTTATTGCTGGGCATTTCAGCTAACATTGTGACTCCATTACTATTAAGGAAGTTTCCGGGAACATTTCAAATGAAACGGTCCTATCCCATTTCATATCATTATTCTCCTGTAGAATCACTCGTTGGAATGGTAACCAGTTCTATTCCTTTTTTATACCATTAGAGCGAACAACTGGTCATTCCGGACAATGATCTCGATGAAGTTGAGCTAGGTGACTACTCTAGCTATAAACTGTATCCACTATCTGCGTAAGTTGGCTTGAAATCGTTCTGACTACAGAGATAAGCGATCTTCCGTAAAGCTCCTAAGACAGCATACACAACGACGAGTGAAGTTTCAAGATGAAAGCGGAAAAGCTATTGATCAAGTTTCGATTGATGATGTGAATTGAGTTATAGACATTCTATTCAGACAATTTGGAGTTTGAACTGAAGAAAAGGAATTGCTGTACCATATTCTAGTCGATGTTTGTTTCTTCTTTTTCTTGCTTCATGTTTGTTATCTGCATTCCGTTTTCCCCCTTAGTTTCATGGAACTCTTCTTTGTGGAAAGACGATCATCATGTCATGACCCACGGGAATTTACGCTTTCTCTAGTACCCTTTCATTGCTTAGTTTTTCATAACACACCTTTCATAATGGTAGGCATATGTTCTGTTGTGTTTGTGACTCCATATTCTATCATTTTACCGATTATCTAGGCTCTTGTTAACCAGGGAGAGTTCCAGCACATTCTCCGTGTGCTCAACACTA
>JANPWN010000647.1:0-15532 GCA_027406425.1 Blastocystis sp. subtype 8
TTAGTCATGTAACATGCCAATTAGACCAACTTCTTCATATGAATGCAGTGTGGTCAAACAGTGTGGAATTCAATCAGAGACAAGTTCGTTGGTTTAGTTTAGATGGTACAGAGGATGAGTTACTATCTCCTAGATTGGAGCATGTATCTTCTTGGACCTCCTTATCCCCTATGTCTACAGAATTTGAGGTATTAGATGATCAGGAGTTGACAGATACATATTCTCCTACACTCTCGACTCGCTCCAGTGATCTAGTGGTTTCTCCATCGAGTCCTATTCTTCCGAAGGGGTACTTGAGTGTTCAGGAGCGTGCATTACTCAGTGTTATTCCATACTTTGAAGGTGATTATTTGGCTTATCTGGGTGTGGAGCTTTTGGATTCTATTGCTAATGAGACTGCGCCTACTCGATCGACTCGCGGTGTAGTGTTTTGGATGGGTGTTGATGAATAGACTGTATCTTATATTCCTCTTGTCAATTCGAAGAGTAAGACGGAGTTACGAAATCGGTTGCTTCAGGAGAATATCCAGCAACTCCCTTCAGAGTTTTTACGCAGGTTTGCCAAGTCAATGTTAGAGAATCCTTCTCGATTTATGATTGTCTATTTACGTCCATACTGTTCACGCTGTGGAGAGGTAATTGTGGGCAAGGGACTGCGATGTGAAGAGTGTTTCCATTCAAGAACTCCTTTCTTTCTATGTTCGAAGTGTATGAAACGAGTATGATTATCAAGGGTTTTGTAATCACTAGACGGTTTATCATTCTCATGCACTCACTTCCATAACTATGCCCCCTTTGGTTCCGATACGTGAGCGTGACCCTGTAATCTCGTATCCCTTTTTGGATAGACGTCATCAGTTTTTACGTTTATGCCATGGCAACTTTCTTCAGTTTGATACCCTCCGTCAATCGATTCTTTCAACTTCACTTGTTTTAGAACTGATGTTTCATCAGGTTACTGATCCCTTTTTAAACGTTTGCGATGCGTGTGAATGCATTTTGGATGACAGTTACTACTCCTGCAAGTGTAATTGCGATTATCGGTTGTGTAAAGAATGCCTTAAGAAGGATGGCGGGATTCATGTTCGAGTACATCAATTGTTTGCGAAGAGGGTTTCTGATAGGTAATAGTGTTTTTCTATCCTTTTGAGTGAGTTGTTTGTTGTTAGTGAGTGTGAGAAGTGAATGCTTGGTGGAAGACAGTAAATCGACTACATAGCCTGGATCAAATAAAACATATGAGGAAGAAAAGCAAGCACGCATAGCCTAATTGGATAAGGCGCTTGCCTACGGAGCAAGAGATTGTGGGTTCAAGTCCCACTGTGTGCTTTTCTTTATTCTCCAAAGCACCACATTTGTCTTTGTTGAAGATACTTTTGCTGTAGTTGCTGGAGCAAATTCTTTTTCTTCAGTACATCGAGCCATGGATCGAAGCAAATCGAATGTGCGTACAAAAGGTCAAGGAAAGTCGAGAAATGGACTAAAGTCAACGTCAATGAAGCCATTTGCAAAGCGAACATCGTTATCAGGACCTTCATTTCGCAAAGGGAAGCAACGAACAAAACTGGATATCAAGCAAGCTATTAATGAAGCTTTGGAAGACTATACTGCGGAGCATATCGAGGAGTATTCCCAATATGAGTCGGAGCTGTCACCTACTTCTCCAATGAAGGAAACAACGCTTATAGATAAAAAGGAACCTCTTCCTGGACAAGAGTCCAAGAGACGACATAGTTTTGATCTCCAGGTGACTAAGAGTCCCGTTCTCTTATCACGATCGAATGAGAAGAAGGTGGAACCGCTTTCGCTGGACTCTACTCGCATTTCGAAGAAGGAACCTTCGATTTCCCAAGGACCTTCAAGTAGGATTGGATTTTAGTGATGAGAAATAGTTGCTGACTATCAGAGTATTGCACTGCAGTTGTTTGATACTCTCTTTTCTGCGACGAGCCCTTCGATTCCCACAAAATCCGTTTTATCTCCAAAGCAGGAGCATGACATTATACTTCTGCTTTTGGCTATTGTCCAGCACGAAGGATCCTTACCAACAAAGGAGGATGCGATTCTTTTCTATTTCACCAAGAAAACCATTTCTTCCATGATTTGTCAGCTTCGATTTGAGAGTCCCTATGGAGTAAGCAGTAGATGTTGCATTCTGGAGTGTTTGGCTCGCAAGAACGTGTCGTTAGAGAAATTTATTGTGAGGGATGTTGGTCAGTATTTGCTGCAGTATGTTACGGACGAAAGAGAGTTAGTGATTCAAAGTGATGGTAGTACTTATGTTGAGTATTGAGAATAGATGATTTTGCGGCTATTCAGAAGCAGATTGGTGGCCTTCATCGTTATGTGACACTATTCGAGTCATTAGTTGATGTAGATGTCTGGTTGGAATTTGATATAGATTCTGCGAACTGATATCGCTCTAACTCCTCCTCTTACTCCCCAGCAGGTCCAAGAGTATCAGTCCCGTGCAGCGGGCTTGCTTCGTTGTATCGAGTCTCTGGTTCGCTCTCGATCGGGTATTGAGAAGTACTTGGAGATTGCGTCAGCAACAACACTTGCTCTGTTCTCAGTGAACCCCTCACTGATTGTTCCATTCTATTCGTTTTTGCTGAAACACTGGCCACGAGGTTTTTCAGACAAAACAGTTGCATTGATCGGATTTGTAGAGAATTTGTTGGCTGCCTCCCCACCTCTGTACTTAACCCCTTTTTTGAAGCCAATTGTACTCCGTCTGTTCCGTCGTGTGTGTGATGAGTTACTGGGAAGTCATGTGGAGATTAGCAAGCGAGTTGCCTATCTACTTCAAAACTATTACATTCGAAATAATTACATTTCAATGGATTCGGCAATAGCAGATGTGGTGAAGGTTACTTTGACCAAAGGAAGTAGGAGTTGAGAGTGGGTTTGATAGATAGTGGATCACTGGAACGAGATTGTGGCAACGACATGTGAGAAGACATTCGATGTGATTCTCGATGATTTCTAGTCTTTTATGTACTTTATTATCTGTTTGTTGCAAAGTTTAGTACAAACATCAGTATAAATGACTTTAGAACTTACGTTCTGGCTTCCGTGTTGGCTTTTTGATTGGATCGATGATAGTTCCAAGACGTGTTTTGACCTCAGGTCGCGTGAGATTACGGAAGGATTGATCAGCATTCCACTCTCGTCCTAAGGGTTGTCGCATGGCTCGTTCATACTGTTCTCGCGATGTGAATGGATATGGTACGCCCTGAATACGATACATCTCCGACTTTTTGTCTTCATTCTGATTGATAATAACATGTTTCAAGTGTGCATCACTCCTTTCAGGTAATTCAATTTTGGGTTCTTTTGGTACGAAGCGTCGTTTCGGTTCCGGGGCTCCGATTCCTGCCCAACTTCCCCATCCCTCTAACATGGGTGTTTCCTTAATTCCATGTTCTTTTTTATACGCCTCGATTTCTTCTGCTTCAGCTGCCGCCTTCTGTTCTGCAAATTCCTTCTCTGTTTCCTCATCTCCAAAAGCCCTTGTCATCAGCTCCTCTTGTGTTAATTCCTCCATCCCAAGAACATCCTTAATGGGTTCCTTAGATGTCTTTTTGGATTTACTATCGATAATGACTACTTTGGGAGCTTCTCGTTTCTCCCCACGTTTTTCATCTTTTCTTGTGGCAGCTCGTGCTTCCAATCGTGCCATAGTGCCTGCAATGTCCACAATATCATCTGATTGGGATACTTCCTTTCGTGTACTGCTACGAGACACACTATCTGCAGTCACGGTTAACCAAGGATTCTCGCTATCATCTTTAGAAACTGTCTTTTCCTGAGTATCTTCCAACAACTCTGCATCCTCTCCTACAGTTCCTTCACTCTCTAATTCATCCAGCAGATGAGAAGCAGGACCTAGTTTCTCTCCTTTCACATCATCTGTCTTCTCTGTTTCCACATCACCAATCTCTCCTTCCATGCCTTCAATCTCACCTTCCACATCACCAGTTTCTCCTTCCACTCCCTCAGTCTCTCCTTCCACATCACCAAACAAGGAAGGTACATTGGGGGCTTCAAACAAAGGGGTAACCTTAATGTTCTCTGTTACACTGAGACTCTTTGTCTTCTGCTTATCACGACGAACACGGCCCGAACTCAACGCTTCTCGAATCTTTGCTGCTTGTGCCGATTCTTCCCGCGGGGATTCCTCCTTCGTATCCTCATCGAACTCCTCCTCTTCACGCAGTGCTTGTATCAGTCGTTCTGCCTCTAATCGTGCCTCTTCACGCTGTTTCTCAAGAGCTCTCTTCATGAAGGCCATTCTATTTGTTACACTCACTCTCTTCACATACTGGAAGACTCCAGTTGCAGGTTGATTCGCATCAGAATTCAGATCCTTCAACACAGCTTCTGCTTCATCCAGTAGCTTTGAATCGTCCACTTCCTCTTCACTGCTGGTGTCATCTCCTTGTCCCTCCATCCGACGTCTTAACTTCTCTCCCTCTCGCAACTGTTCATTAATTGCGTCCTACAGTAACATTCCCTTGGTGAACTTACACGAGTATTCGCATCCTGCATTCCGTATCGCAATGCTCGTTTCACCCACTAAGTCTCATCAACCCTCTCCAATCTCACTTTCGATGTGTTCTTATGTTTCAGAGAAATACGTTCTTGAGCTCGCTTCATAGCATCCTTCTCCAGTAACTCACGATACAGTGCTGGATCTGTTTCTTTGAGAAGCTACATAATCATATTGCTTCCACACATACATTGCGTTCTTTTTCCTTGCGACGTTCTTCTGCCTTTTTGTGGATCTTATGGAACTTTTTGCTTTTGATCTTGTTGATGCGTTTGTTTTTCTGTTCCTGATAGAACATAAGTGACTTCATCTTGGCTAACTCTTGGTTTCGAGCTCGAACTTCATCTACACTCAACTTGTTGACTACAAGATCTCGACTTTCTTTGTCCCGTACACCTTTCTCCTTCATATCACTTTTTTCGAGAATCTATAGATGATCAAACATTTTCAGTAGAGTACCACATCAATTTCCTTTTCCATATCGGTCGTGGGTTCAAATTTGGCCGCCAAACTATCAGAAGTCACTTGAAGTGCCTTTGGATCGGCATCTTCGAATGTTAAGAAGGTCTGCTCACGGTTCTTTAACACGATTCCGGTCCATAGACTAATATCCCTCTTGGAGTCCTCATATGCAACCTAGTATCCTTAACTTATCTATTTCAACCATACTTTTCTTTCTAATCGTTCTCGCTGAGCTCTTGGAAGTGCAGCGGAGACCTTTGTCTGTGGACTGACAAAAGAACAGAATCATCTACCTTTGATTTTTCGATTTGGGACACCTTTTCCTTCAATGCATTGTATTCAGTCGTATCACCGAGTTGGCCAACTAAATCCTCTATACTTAGCTCATTCCGCTGTTCACTTCTCTCCATTATTACAAAGTAACAACAAAGGGTGATAATGGGATAAACAGGACTGGCGCAAAGACCCCAATATGCCGGAAAACGTTAGGATGACTACAACAACTAAAGTAGTGTTTGTATAACTCAATATAACCTAATTTAGAACAAACAGATCTGACCTCTATCCATCCTCCTGCCTAGTGTTATATGTTGATTTCTTTTCAATTTCTGAAAATAAAATCATTAAGATACTACATACGTTGTAGGAACTCATCCATCTCAGGGAGCATCATTTCAAAACCATTCTCTTCTAAGGCCTTTATAATATGAGCAGGCTGAATTGTAGATTTCTTTTGGCTCTGGGCAATATCTAGCGCTCTATAACACGACAATCTTCTCTAGCCCTTACGCTGCTGTAATATAATGAATGAAGATTGTTGCTGACAGTTGGATTGATTCGCGGGCCTCTTTCGATACCTAATCATTAATACACTTCTATAGGATACTTGGACACCATCACAAAGGATTCGCTTGGTTTCCTTCAGCACAACTGATGCTTGCAGAGAATCCGATGATGATGCCATTAGATTATGAACTGCAAACTCGATTTTGCAAATTAGAGAAATAGTAGAGTCATTCTGTGACTCACCATGGAAGAAAGAAGGTAGTGGATGTGAGACACAATTGATGTAAGTGGTTCAAAAGCATCTAGAGATACTACTAGTATGGATTTATGAAGTGAAGAGATCATTCGAGGGTATGAGGGATCCTCTTGAAGAAACAATACGTTCTTGTTAGTTATTCGTTTTGCAATTTACCAGAGGAGAGATTGGGATTCCATTCGGGAGAATCTGAGTACGAAGGTGAAAACGACCAGGGATCCTTCAAAGAGCGTAGTCATGTTAAAGATGTCTTATATACAATGATCAGACAATTGGGTTCTTTTCGATTTGGGGGTAGATAAAAAACATCCAATCAGATGAGACAAATTGAGAAGGCGTTTCATTGACAATGGATGGAGTGGATTCAACTTTTTCTTATTGAAATGAAAGGTGTTGCTTTGAAGTTGTTTGGATTTATTCTGTTAATTTGTGTCGTTCAGGCTACTGAAGGAGACTGTACTAATGAAACCTTTGGAACAGTCGCTGATGGAGAGACAGCCTATGCTGGATGTCCCAGCACTTACGATGGATATCAGTCTGCTCTTTGCACCAGCGGGGTATACGGGGAGGCCGATATGACTCATTGCACTGCTCGTGCTGTTACTGTGTTCTCTTATGGTATTGCTGCTGTTGAATTTACGAAGGGACATCAAATTGCTACTCTCAGTCTTCAAACTGATGGAGCCATCTCCACCTTTGCCATCAGCAGTGATCTTCCTGCTGGTCTTGTTTTCAGTGCTACGGATGGATCTATCTCTGGAACACCCACTACCACTTCTGACGAAACAACCTACACCATTACTGGAGGAGATTCATCTACCACTCTTAAGATTACTGTGTCTCCTGTTGTGTGCCGTGCTTTAGATAGCTTCCCAGAAGTGGAGGATGGTCAGACTTCCTCCGCAGCTTGTCCTGCTGGATACACAGGTACTGCTACTCGTCTGTGTACTGACGGTTCCTTTGGCGATATCAATACTTCTGGTTGTACTTTGACGGCTCCTGCAAGTCTTTCCTACACTGGATCCACGACTGTGAGACGTGGTGAGTCAATCATTCTGACACCTAGCGTTTCGAATACAGTTACAAGTTGGACTTCTACTGCTCTTCCAGCAGGTATCCAACTGACTACTCGCGGTACTATTGCTGGAGTTCCTACAGCTGCTGCTGGAACCTATGGATTCACTGTGACTGCCTCGAATGCAGGAGGTTCAACTACTCGTGCTGTGAGTATTACTGTGAATGCCGCTTCTTGTACTGGTCTTGAGAATGACAGTGGTGTTGCTGTGACTACCTTGAGTGGTCAGAGTCTGTCACTGAACTGTCCTGATGGTTATAACGGTAATGCTCTCCGTCAGTGTGTGGATGGTGTCTATCAGGATCAGCTTGATATGGGTTGTACCGCTGTTAGACCTACTGGTTTCTCATATGCTACTACTCAGTTTACTGTGTACACCAAGGTCTATATGACAACAGGTCGTCCTTCCTTCAGTGGCATTGCCAATTACTTCTCTATTACTCCCGATCTTCCTGAGGGTTTCTCTTTGGATCAGGAAACCGGTGTGATCAGCGGTTATTGTAACTCTACCTACACATATACAGGCACAGTGTCTGCAAAGGCTTCTGCTGATGCTATCAATGTTGCAACTACCTCAATCACCATCAATATTGTGGAACCTTCTTGTGATGCAACTGAGGATTACAGCTCGGTTGTTGTTGGTAGTTCTTCCTCTTACAATTGTCCTTCCGAAGAATACGATGAAGGTAAGATGGTGCGTAAGTGTGTTAGAGAGGGCGACGTTGCTATGTGGGCTCTTCCTGATACACACTGCCAGAAGAAGCAGGATTATACTTTCCTCATCATTTCTGTTATTATCCTTGTTGTCTGTTTGATTATTCTGTTCATTGGATGTTGCGTAAAGTCTAGTCGTTCTCGAAGTAAGAACGTAAAGACTCTCAAGAACACATCTAAGCCTGCTCCTAAAGCCGCACCTAAGCCTGCTCCGAAGGCTGCTGCCGCTCCTAAGCCCAAGTCTGCTAAGGTTACCATCTAAGGGAGGAATTGTAGTATTGGATGTGTTTGTTTAACAAAAACGTGAGAATGGGTTAGTATATAGGGGCATCTGTCTTGATTTGGGTTTGCTTTTTGCAACACGTTTATTTTGTCGTCGTGGTTGAGATGGAGATTGATCGGATTGGACGTGATTATGTTGAGACTGTTCGTTTTCTTCCATTTGCGCTTGGGGGACCGGTATGATAGGTTGGACAGGTGGGTGAATTGGTTCAATGGGTTTGATTGGGTTTGCAGGAGGATTTACGGGCTCAGCAGGTTCCGTAGGATCAGCAGGTTGAACAGGAGCAGATACCATAGGAGGTGGGGGAGGCAAAGGAGCAGCTTCTTCTTCCTCCTCCACTCCAGGAATAATCCACTTCTTCTTCACTTCATCATAATAGGGCTTCACTTCTTCTTTCGGTAATTCCACTTTATATACCTTTTTGCCTGAATCAGAACGTCCAAAAAGAGAACCAAATAAGGACCAGGAACTCCGTTCTTCCTTCTTCTGTGTCTCTTCCGGGGTAGATACGGATTTGGGAGTCTGTTTGGGTTGTGGTGTTGGCTTGGGCTGAGATGGTAGTAGTTGGGGTTGAGGTGTCTCTTCGGAGTGAGCCACAGGAGCCGGAGCCTGTGTTTCCATAGGCTCAATCTTCATAGGAACTGGAGGAGGTGCAAACATCACATGACGAGGTGATTCTTCAGGGACCACATGATCTTCATTCACGGCAGAAGAAACTGTATGATCTTCTTTCACGACAGTATTCTCAGAAACAGGCTTCTCTGTTGGAACAGAGGTAGGATTGATCGATTCAGGAGTAGTCTCTGAGAGTGGAGTAGTAGGAATAAAGGGGATAAATGGTCGTTTGTGTGAATCAGAGCGATGAGATCGGCGTTGAGAAGATACAGGACGTGATGTCCCGAGTTCTGGTTGTCGTTGTGACACTTGAGGTGACGGACCTGGGTGTTGGCCTAAAGGAGTCACCAGTGGTTGCTGGTACCCTAAAGGAGTCACCGGTTCTTGCGATGTGGGTGTTACTGGCTCTTGAAGTGCTAATGGAGTTGCTGATTGTGGCATCAGAGGAGTTCCTGCATGCTGAATGACTGGACTTACCGATTGATCCAATGACTGTGGTGACATGTCTCCCTCAACAGTCGCCATAATACTGTTAATTCCCTTATCCACAGCAGATAACAAATGACCAAAAATCGAACTATTTTCTGACTTTCCTTCATCACTTTCCTCTGTCTTCAACCTTTGTTGCAGCATCTCTAACTGATTCTGAAAGTTTACATTATTCACACGATAATTCTTCACAAATCCATTTAACTCATCCACATAACCACGAGCTTGCTCCAGTAAACCCTTCTCTTCACAATGAAGTGCATGAAGGAGTTTCACTGATCCCAAAGCACGCGATCGATACATTCCATTCGTTAGAGATAAACCATATTCATAGATCTCCGAAGCAGCTATGCAGGCGACTAGGGAAGACTCTTGATCTTCAATACTTCCACTAGGGGCTTCCTCTATCACCTCTCCTCCCAATAGGGCAAAACAAGGATTTACAGTGAAGGCCTGGAGCTCTCGTCCACACAGCATGGCGCAGATTTGAGCTGGAATGAGTCGATGCTGTGCCTGGAGACTGGCTCCCAATTCCATGATAAGAGTATTAGCAGCCTCCTTAGGCACGATTGCTAATAGACCAGAAAGCATTCGAGACCAACCCTGGAGATTGACATCCTTAAGAGATGTCTTGGAGTGACCAAGGATGAGAGGCAGAATGAGAGCGAGAGTGTTCTGTTGAGGTAGTAAATGCTTACAATACTGGAGACACACATCCTTAAAGACATCTTCTCCTTCTAGATAAGCAGAAACCATTGCTAATGCCCACAGATTGTTCTGTGTTGCAATAGATACAGCTTCACGTCTCTACTAATTACATTCTCTATCCACTCATACTCTTCCTCCCAATAACAAATCTTGAATCGCCACCAAATCACTTGCATAGGTGTCAGGACTTGGATTCGGAAGTTCTCGAGGGGGCAAATCATCACTGTAATTTGTATTTGCCATCAATAATGCACAGAGTTTGTCTCGTGTCGCAGAGGTACGCTCAGAACCCAACACGCCATTACTCTCCAAATGAATGCAAAGAACTCCCCAGAGAAGCTTCCAGTCGGTGTCTGTTGCTATTCATTATTTCACCTCTTCTTTCATACTCGCTTCCTCCTGGGTCTTTAGCCACTGAATCACCTTCTCTCGTTTCTTTCCATGAGTCAAAGGACCATCAAAAGATGAGAAGGAAAGGAGAGAGAAGTTGTCATGTGGAAGTTGAGTTGAGATGTGGTGAGGTCCACAGGCGAAGCAAACCCTACGTGAAGGGATAGGAGAAGACTCTTTGGGAATGAAGGGAGTGAGAGGGGCTTCGTTGATTGTTTGTGGGGTTGCAAGTGGTGTGGCCAATTGGGTTGGAAGGATGGGCTGTTGGGAAGGGAGAGGAGACTGTTCTGAGAGAGGTGGAATTGGAAGAGGAGACTGTTCTGGAAGGAGTTGAGAAGGAGGAAGAGATGACTGTTCTGGGAGGGATGAAACAGGACGAGGCGCAAGTGGTTCTGAAGTAGTCATTTCAGGTATTTCGGGAAGTGGTTCAATAGACTGTTTAGCAGGAAGATTCTCCTCTTCAGCTGGTACAGCAAAGAAGGATTCAGCTGTAATTGCGTCCAGTCGATCATCCTCCTTCTTAGGAGTTAGTTCTGATAAGACATGTTCAGTAGCTTTCAATGCTTCCTTTGCGGGATCCTCGGAAGGGAGAGTTGATGACATCAACACAGGTGGAGTGAGTACCTTATTCTTGCCATGGGATCCACTATTCTGAGAAACCACTGTCTGTAATTGTGGAGTATTTGCCTGTGATTGTGGACCACTTGTCTGAGGCTGCAGAACAGTAGGAGGAAGTAGCGGTTTGA
Source organism: Blastocystis sp. subtype 8 (assembly GCA_027406425.1). Classification (NCBI taxonomy): domain Eukaryota; class Bigyra; order Opalinata; family Blastocystidae; genus Blastocystis; species Blastocystis sp. subtype 8. Next base: position 11,077 of record JANPWN010000647.1, read on the forward strand.
TCTTTCGTGAACGATGAATCTTTTCTTCTTGTGGCTTTGATGTTTCTAATACAGAGGGTGCACCTTGAGATGCTCCTTGTATACTCCCCGTTGTTCCCTGTATACCTCCTATTACTCCTTGAGGATTTCCTGCTACTCCCTGTACATTTCCTACCTTCCCCTGTACTACAAAAGGAACCAATTTCTACCGATCACCCTATTCAGACATACAAACAGGACGAGTCACCTTTGGAGCCAACGGCTCTGGTTCTGATGAGGTTACTGGCGCAGAAGTTTCAGGTAATCTAGATACTACCGGAAAGGATGACAATTTGCGAATATTCCGTCCAGCAGGCTGCTTGCTCATCATTGCAGGCTCCTTTGACTGAGGAACTGATGGAGCTGGTAGAAAAGGCTTCCTCTCAGAAGGAGCAGAATTAGATGAAGAAGAAGATAATTGAACTGGTCTAAAACTTTGAACAACGGGAGTCACTCGTTTTGTCGTATTTGAGACAGTCTTCGCTGTTGGAGCAAATGGACTCACAGAGGTAGATTCCTTCGCCTCAAAATGAAAAGTATAATCAAAAAGTACAGAACGATCACTTCCGGGTCGATTATGAGTTGCAAAAGGACTTACTCTTCCCAATGGAGTTCCTAAAGGATTTTCATTCTTATGACCTTTCGGATTCGTTGATCCCTTTAGAATGTTAGAAATCAGTCAAAGAGAAAGATATACCAAAAATAACAATTCAAAATCTATTCAAAATACCAACCTGGTACATTTCACGTAATTGAACACGGAAAGAAACAAGAAGAGTGGATCTACCTCATTCCCTAATTCTATTAATACATCAAAAGGTGAACAGAATGGAAGAATGAAAAAAACACAGAGTCAACATCTCAAGCAGTTATCACATGGATCACTTGGTATAGAATTCTTGTACTCATCTTGTTACGAATACAAACTGAGCACGAAGTTTATATTAATCTAATTCATCCCAAAGCCCGCGGAGTTTTCCGCCATTTTTGAAATGCGCACCTAGTGTTTTTCACGATTCTCCGATGCCAAAACCTGGAAATAGCAAGTCAGGTGGCCTTCTATCTCCTGTGAAACTGGCAGTACCGTAGGAAGTCTTAAGAGAATAGCAATTGTAGCAATGATGAAAATGCTGAGATTTTACCTGGATCTCGAAAACGTGATGTGAGAAATCGTTTTGGAGTGTATGAGCATTAGAGACTACCTCGGGACTCTTCTGAGGAACCTGTTAAGAAACTAATTAAATCACCGCGAAAAGTACTTGTAGACATTCAAAATGACCAGCCTCTATTTAAAGGAACAGAATCTACTGATGTTCATGCTGTAAGTGAATATGAATTTTGTGTTGCGTAGGATAATTTGGATTTAAATTCAGAAAAGTCTTTGCAAGTAGTGGTATCTGAATTGCAAGCAGAGAAACAAACTCTTCAGGAAGAATTATCTCAAGAAAAGGAAAAAAATACTACTCTTTCCGATTATGTTATGGAATGCATCGAAAGCAATGATAAGGTGAATATTTGTGAATATAATGATTCCCAGCTTTCAGATGAGATTCAACAACTAAAAATGGAAAATACTGACTTACGCAATCAAGTTGTAGAATATGTTATAGTGCATCACTTTGGTGACGGATAGGTACTCCTTTATAGCTGTTTGAAAGATTCACTAAATATACAATAATCCTTCCGTTGTTCCATACTACACTCGTGTCTTTGTGACAAACACTCTACCGTTTCCCTTTGCTTTCTTTCCGTTGAACACTATATTCCTTAAATACACTTTCCAATTCACCACTCCATTGGTTTCGACGTTCGATCTTCTCCTACACATAACACTTTACAGTAATAGAGACAGCATAATGAGAACCTGTATCACCTGTGAACATGTCATTATCTTCTACAAGAATCTCTTTTAGTGCACTATCCATCTCTTGTTTCTCTTTAGGAAAGAAGGCGGCTAATGTGGAGGGAACTAACATTTATAGGAAAGGATAGCTATAAACCATCACCATCACTGACTACACGAGGAACAACTACAAAATGGGACAATTTCTTTGCGGCCTAATAGGAAGTGACACATTCAACACCGACGGCAGTATTTAACTCAAATAACTGTTGTGTAACGTCTCCATAGACTGCTGTAATGCCATTCCTACGATAAACAGCAATAATAAATTCGAACCAATCTCGTTTCCCCAAATCTTCCTGGATATGCTCAATGGATTTGATAATAAGATTCACTGTAGATGGCATATATGATTTATCGATCTGATATCGATCCTTTTCTGAATACTACAATATAACTAAAATGTGAATAACTACCATGCACAGTGACTGTAAATACCAGTTCGCACGGTGAAGGAAAACCGTGAGCATTTTTTCCCATTTAATATTGACTATTTTTGGAATCCGCTAACTCTCACTATTTATGTTATCTCACTTTGAATTGTTATTTCTCTATGACCAGATGTGTTTTCAACTAACTATCATTATCTATATACTTAGACCAGTTACGCCATCACGTATGATAAGATTCATATCGATCGGTTGAAGATGATTTGGAGTGTAATCACTGGTTCTCCACGGCAACTCGCAACACTTTTACTACCTTATAACCGTGTTTAACTACCTCATAACCGTGTTCACGTTAAGAGGCAGTTTCATCCATATTTTTCGTTCCCCGTAACCAAACGCACCAATTTACTAAACTATAAAAACCGTGGTTCACCATGGAAGTCTTTGATCCATACCTCCTACACTTTTGAAATCTATGGCTTTCATGGTGAATACAGTTTCTTATGGTTAAGTGAAGTCAACAGCTGAAATGTGATCACGTTCAGTGATCCATAATATCAATGTCCCTATTTCAATCCTGTATAAACTACTGCAGAATCTACATTCAGAGGAATTCTGGAAAGTTATCAGCTCATTCAATGCCTATGTTCTGCCGAGCTCATTTATTCTACTCTAGCCCTAGTTGAAAGAATGGAAGTAGACCATACTGAAAATAGAATGCCTTGCATTACCGATTCGGATGAAGTGAGGACTCCTGAGGAGTATGAAAGAAGATTAAGGTCTCTATTGGATCAGGGAAAGGCTATAATGGGTGCTATTCATCGTCTCGTGGCAAGAGAGTACTCTTTGTATTGTCAGCATACGAAGCCTAATAGAAAGCTTTCGAGTATGTCTGATCACTATTTGTTATGTAGATGAAGTTTTTCTATTCCAGATATACGATGAACTGTATGAAGACATGAAGAAGCAGATGATGTTTTTCGTGAGTCATTTATCAAAACATCCTGATATGGTTCTTATGAAGCAAATTGAGAGTTCTCCCTTCTTTCCCCTCTGTTCTTATGTTTAGAAGTTTTCACATATAGACACTGATCCTACATGCGTAAAGGCATATAGAAGTGTAGAGAAGATTAAAGAGCTTGTTGGGGATAATCCTTCTTTAGAAGTATCTGTTTAATGTCTTTGTTTCTGTAGTGTATCCTGAAGCCAATGAAATGTATTCTCAATGACTATTGGGCGTATATCGAGAATAGGAAAAAGGAAGTTGAGGCCTTGATTACGAGTATCTGTAAAACTAATACTCGCACGATATCAGATGACAGGATTCTGCTATGTCTTGGCTGCCAGCTAAAGGATTACATTGAGTGTTACGCCTCAAAGTATCCAGAAGAGTCTCAGCAAAGAGAGTTGGGACGTCTTCGTGATAGGCTGGTTATATATGTGAGGGAGATGAAAGTGATTGACAAGTTGCTTCTTTTATCAGTAGGGAAAACCGGATTATACAAAGACAGCACAGGATTCAAGAATCCAGTGTCAGGAGGATTTAATGAATAATTTTTACTATCTGGATGACTGTAGGACCTTGTAGTTTGAATGAATGATAGTTGAGTACTATTCTCGCAATCCCTCCCTATGTGTCGATGACAAGAGTTCTGTGAGAATTGTTGATTCTATTGACAATAAGGAGCCACTTGTCGAAGCACCATCTATTCCATACAGCCGTGTGGCAGATACTATTGATTTCTTAGCGGAGTGTGAGAATGAGAATGAGAATGAGGATGAGGAAAGTGAAGGAGAGGAAGAAACCCAATTGGTTCGACATTCTTCGAAGAGGTCACTGCCCACTCTTACTTAATAACTTATCGCAGTGGACCTATATATTATTGAAATTTATTGAGTATAATGATTTACTATGTAATAAACAATAGGATGATCAGATATTGTAATGATCATTAGCAATATCTATTAAATGTATTCATTGATTTCATCTTCCTTCTCTTCTTCCAAAACCTGTAGACTAACACTTGAAAATAGCTGCCATTGTCTAATACATACACTAAGAACACATCCATCGACTTCAGTATCACTCAGAGGAGCAAACATCAAATCTGATATATGAAGACGGTGGAGTGAAATCAGAGTATAG
>JANPWN010000648.1:0-38204 GCA_027406425.1 Blastocystis sp. subtype 8
TCACCTTCACACCCTTATCAGCAAAGGCAACAGCCATAGGAAGACCCACATATCCTAATCCAATCACGCAAATTACAAGATTCTCCATTTGTGTTCATCATGTCAAAATGTAAACGAAGAAACATGATAGGAAAAAAACTACAGAAGTTCTGTTTGAACATGTCTATAGAGCTGGGATCTTTTCGAGGAGCATACTTGCAGAGCTAAATTCGTCCCGTACTTCTTCTTCAGCTCTTCTCGATATTCTTCAATTAGTGATTTCATCGGATCTGTTGAATCGAAGTACTTTCGGAACGTTTGACTAAACTTGGAGTTGCGATGTGGAATATCCATCGTAAAACTATTCATAATAATCAGAAAATGGTAATCTTTAAATGATCTGGAGATAAAGCACTTACTCAAATGCCTCAAATGTTCAATTAATTGAACCTTATTATACCCGTAGTTGACAAATCGTTCATCAAATAATGGTGTAGTAGGTGACCGTCTTAACATTACATAAGGTTCTTGAAAATCATTAATCACACATTTCATCTCCATCACAGGTTTTCCACTCCAATTTAACCATTCTCGATTCGTATAGGCGTGAGTGAACATATCTGCCTTGTGGAACATACAGACACGTGTCCGAATACATGTTTTCAATTGCACCAGATTTTCTGGGAAATACTGCAATCCACTACAAATAACTGAATTAAATAAATCATACAGTTTCGTACAATTACTTAGTGAGCGGCATTGAGGAAGCATAACTCCAAGATCAAAAAAGAAGATAGGAACAATTACTAGAGAATGTTCACTATTTAAAATTGAAGGAGAAAGACTGATAAGACTATCGTAGAGATTCATTGTAGGCCATACATCCATATCAAATACAATATAGTGAGTCGAACGTGACATACGAATTCCCAAGTTCCGAAGAGCATTAATAGGAAAGGTCCTGGAAACTTCTGTCCCATTCCTGACTAGATACAGAATCGTTGTCAGTCGAGAATCATAGTTTCTCTGACTGAAATATGTGAGATACTTCTCTTCATCAAGATCAGTTCCATACAGAACTAAACACATAGGACTATGAATGAAAGTCTTCATCTAGCTATACCCTTTCCATCTATTTAAAAGATGAGGAATGAAGAAGACTCGAGAATACCTACATATAAGATCAACTCTTCACAACGACGTTCCAACAGCAATGTAGGTTACAGAGTACTCTTGATCAGGTGTGGGATACACAGTATGATTGCTAAACCTTATCTCTTCATTCCCCACAAATTGTCGAATCCGAATTGTCTCTGTCTCTTTCCATAAGGAGCGTCTGTATGTATGAGTCACGGCAGGGATTGATGGAGGGTCCATCCCACTGAAATTTGCATCTTCTATAATGGGAGGAGGACGAGGTGTAGGAGAAGGCGAAGTAGGAGGAACTGCTTTGAGTCCCATTTTAATCCGCTTCTCATAGGCATTCTGTTTTAACTGATAGACTCGCCACTCTCTTGTCAGTTCAAGTGATCTGCGTCGGAGAAGTAGATACATCTGACGATATGACTGCACTACAAGCGAGGGAGGATGTTGCGTGCTTGTCACAGTCTTAACTAGGGAACTGACAAGTGTCTTTACTCGATTAACTGAGTATGTCATAGGCATGTCAGGATTCGTAGAGAAAGGACGCTTTGTATTAGAAAAAAGAACATTTGGAGTAGAAATATGACGAATAGACTGTTGCTGTTTGTTTCTACTCAAATTTCCGTATATGATAGACACAGAAGGTGAGGCAGATGTAGAAGCATAAAGGGAGGACGTCGCTGATGTGATATTCATATTGTCAGATAAATGGAAGTTTGTTGGAACAGCGCTTGTACAGTTTGGGAGAGAATGGGTGATGTCAACTGCAACTACAGGAGTATTTTCCAAAACATCACCGTCCAGGCTAAACAAGTCGGAACTGACATAAAGTTCCAATCGAGGACCTTTCGGATAAGGCTAGAAGGGAATGAAAGGAAATAGAAAGTACAGTTATAATATAGCTGGCAAGGGGAGTTTTCATGTGAAAGGAAATTGAGTCCTTCAGTCTATAGAGTCTAAATGATCATTGAGAATAATGTAAATACGTAAAACATAGAACAGTGATAACTCCAAAACAGATGAAAGGAACTCTCTTGTGTCTCATCATCTGATAATGAGAAGAAAGGGAAAAGAGATTCTTTATATATATAAAGATAGAGTGTTTTTCGGTTTGGGTGTGTAGCTCAAATGGTAGAGTGATCCCTTCGCAAGGGATAGGTAGCGGGATCGATGCCCGCCTCATCCAGCTTTTTTCTTGTTGGCGATCTAAACTGATTCAAAAGCTATTTCCCCTTTGAACAGGAATATTCTACTGTAATAGAATTCTTTTCACAATCATCAATTCCTTAACATGACGGAGCAGTATTCTGAAGAAGCTATCGAAGGGTTGAAGGATCGAATTATGAAGATTATTTCTGACTATCAGGGAAAGTTCTCTGAAATCGAGATTTTGAAGCAAATTATGTGTGATAGTGAACTGTTGCTCGCAACATACAATGTCCGGTACATTATTAATGTTAATTGTGTGAGAGTTCAGAAATCTGTTCACAAACAATTTAGACATTAGCGAAGAACCAATTCGGAATGAAGAGACTGGAGAGGTTATGCCTGCTATGAAAAAACTCGCTGATTCGGCTGAAGTCATTTCTGTGGGGAATACTTCTGATTCTGAATTTTGTCATACTTATGCAACTATCAATTTCAAGATCAGTGATACTCTCGTAGGAACACATAGTTGTTGTAATGTAGATATGGCAGGTTATGACTATTTATGATCGTGTTATTATTGGAGAGTTTAACATCATGAAATTGAATTATTTGATAGGGAGGATGTCAAGACTAAGATTCATTATGTCCTTAAAGCAGGCCATATTGATGGTTCATTAGGTAAGGGAAAATTCCTTTTATGAACAAAAGGAGATGTCATTGACTTCGAATTCCTTCACAATGGCATGTTCCCTCCTGAATGTGAGGAAGGATGTGATAGTTGTGATGGAAGTGAGAGCAATGGTCCTAATTCTGAAGAAGATGAGGACGAGGTCACTCACCTATCGTTTGATATGGATATTATGGATCTCTTCACAAAGGAGAGTGGAGTGGGTATAAGTTCGGAAGACTTCATGTCCTACCTAATTTCAATGGAATTCATATCCTTTTGAGTCTTCTTTATCGTGTTCCTTCATTATACTGGGAGGATTGTTGGGAGATTTCGGCTCGATTAGCACAAATTATTGATGAAATCCGTCATCCTGATCCAAATACCTACACAATTGCTGCATAGACACGACATTGTGTTATTGCTATTGTTTGTTTTTAATTCCTTTGTTAATGAATTTTGTTTGGTCCGATATCCAAATTCTTTCTCAATATGCTAATTCCATCTACGGATCCCTATTGTATCTAATTCATTTCAATTCCTACTATAGCTGGAATATCCAACGCATTCGAAGTGGAAATGAAAAACCTTTTCAGTTGCTAAGAAACACCTCATTACAACAACGTGTTCATATGATTGGGGGCTTCTTACTATTTTCGCAGAATGAAAATGAGTAGGAATGGAAAAGGTGAATCAACGATATAGTGTTTACAAGTCTCCGTGGTTTGTTGTCTTTGACCCATTTCTAGATGCTGTAATCATCTGTATTCGTGGCACAAAGTCCGTGAAGGATACGACTACATCCATGAGAAGACGTATAACTGTCATTGACTTGATTATCAGGTTTGGTCCCGATTCGATATGAAACTGACTCTGTCAGTAATGGATTCTCAACAGTACTAGCTCATCAAGTAAGTAAGATGAGAGTCTCTAAGTCAAAGGGTATGTACACAGATGCTAGAAGTATCAAGGAGACCCTTCAGAACAATCATCTATTGGACAGTCTCCTCCATAACTATCCACAATCGATCTCCCTACCTCAATTTATAATCGATTCAGTAAGGATTCCTTTTCTTTTTTCAGAGAGATATCCTGTTCAACTCGATTAATCATTACAGGTCACTCATTAGGAGGTGGGATTGCTATAATTCTTTCCTATCTTCTTCAACAAAGCTATCCTAATTACTGCGTATCATTTGCTCCCCCTGGACAAACTATTCTGAAAGAGAGAGAAGCTATTGATGATCGTGTAGTATGTGTAATCATTGGAAATGATATAATCCCTCGTATTTCCTCATTATCGGTTATCCTGTTTTTCTATGTGTAATATGGATTGTAGTATCATTGTAGACGAGTCATCTGTATCATCAATGGGTGAATGTGCAAAACCGAAGAAGGAGACGCACACGATCAGTAATCATTAATGAACCCCTAGTATGTTTACCTGGGCATATGCTTCATCTTCTTCGAATTCCCCCTTCCATTACCCGAATATACGTACAACCGGAGTATCGAGTTGTATCAGCTTCAGCAGAAGAATTCTGGGCCCTTTCCCTCCATGATCATTGGCTTACTGATCATTTTATCTTTAATGTATATTTAGTACACTCTTATTTCCTAGTATCCCCAGTGGTTTGCAGAAACAAACAGATAACTAGTATGTTACTTCTCTAGGTAGCATATTCTGTAGAAGGCATATCACTTCCTTACGCTCATTCAAAAAGAGATCGTCATCTATATATCACCAACCTCTTCTACAAGCACCCTTCATATATGGGATAGTGGCAATAATCACTATTAACTTCTGGCGATTATGAAAAAGAAAGTCATGTATGCTTTTGGGTTTGTTTGGACGAATGATAAACAACTATTCATTAATCACAAATCAATGGTCAAACCTTTATCACATTATAGGCCTGTCTTTGAATAAATGCATTACAAGAAAGAAGATGAGGAAGAATTGACAGTAATGAAGATGGATTATCAATGAATAGCAGAAGGGGAGTAGTTGGTAGAATTAAAAAATTGTACAACAACTCGAGTCCCTTTTCCTGAACATCAGTGTATTCATTATTCAGCAACTGATTAAGCGCACACATAATCTCAGTAATAAGTTAGAAGCACTACCTACTTTACTCGCGTAGCGTTGGTCACCACATTCTTTATGACCCAGTAATAATTCCTGAAGAGTGCAAAGAACATCCAGACGGAGATCTTTATTGTTTAAATGTGGGTAGTCAGCAAACAATGGGATGAGTAGATCCATATGATTTAGATAGTACAGTAAAAGACAACGGGAATGCAAACATTCTCGTAAGATGGAACCACAATATGTATATAACTCTTTTTGATTATAGCTATTTGTTACTTCGGCAGTTCAATCACTACTGAGTTACAAGAAAGGTCATGATTTGGATTCCCTCATCCTGAAGCATATAGTCATTAACACAGTTAGCAAAGTTGTTTTTGAGAATATAGTTGAATAATAAAGTAAACTCGAGTCTCTCCTTTGAATCAAAAGAATCTGCATTTCGTACCTCTCGTTGAAGTAACATCATATTGTTCACAAAGAGTATAAGAAAGTGAGAATCAAAGATGATCTTAACCAAATCTTTATTATCCGATTTCTACCCATTAGATGGTAATTCTAAAATATATACCCTTGCCTGTAGATAAATTCGAATATTTCTAAAGCATTTTGCCAGCTATTCCTCACTCACGAAACTAACAACATACAGTTCTTTGAAACTGTGTCTTTTTATTTAAGAGCATATCCAATTCAACAAAAGCCTGCTCAATCACGTGAAATGGTCCCCACTTTACATAGAACAGCTTTTTCTTTGATTTTGCAGAAAGTAGCGATTTTCCCTTTGCATACCCACTCATAGTGCTTTTATGCATTAATTAAGTGTCCAGTGATTCTTATGATTATCAAGACAATGACTATTACCCTTGTATTATCCACCGACACATAATAGGACTTGTTTAATACAACAAACAGGTTATATAATACATATCTATCACATCTGCAACTTAGTGCCAAAAACTACACATTCACTGCACTATATCTCTCGATTCTGATACTTTTGTATTTCATACTCATTATGAAACAAGTAACTCGGATCTTGCGCTGTATTGATTCCTACAATTCTCCGAAACAATAAAACATTTCTTTCAGGCCTATAATTCATTAGAAATATATTTCCAAACACATGAGTTGAAATGTGCTCCCATTCAGCACTTAACTTGATTCCCAATTCTGACCACTCTTTGAAATGTAATTTGTGTCCATCCCCAATTTTAATTGCAATAGAGCCATCAACCTTGACATTTCTATAAATCTGGATTAAAGGATGTTCCTACCTATACTGAAATGTTTCATCAAATCGTAACTTTCCATACAAGATGTTCCCTTCTTTTGACATAATACAACACTGGTTGATGGTTTCTAAACAAACACATTATTATCAATTGTAGGTGTCCCAAAGAGACATAAGAGTCAAAGACTTCTTGAAGTTATTGAGGTCAACCTGTTTGTAGCTGTAGAAGCTAACAGTCAGTTCTTCTCCAGGTATAAGCATAAATGCATTATCAGACCAATATCCAGCTTCATCCGTTTCGATCATGACGTGAGCAGCCACACTCTGAGAGCGAAGCACCACCTTAACCTCTGCAATTAATACAAATCACTAAACATACCCTGATCACCAAGAACATCGATTTCTACAACCTCGATCTTGGGATCATGCAAATCAATGGATTTGAACGCTCCATAATCTTGATTCGGAAGCAAATAACGCTTCTGAGAAGGATAAGGTGATGGAAGTTCCACTGAATATTCAACAAGCACCTCATTCTTCTTATAGGGTTCTATTACTCATTTTCTCTCACTATCACTACGAAGGAACTCATCAATTGACACAGGATCAAAAAGTTTCACTGCCGACAGTGCAGGGAAATCGATGAGTTTGGTTTCTGTATGCACGACTTCACCACTCCAGCTAATAATTCTCCACGTCATAGTCACATTCTGAATGGGTTCTGTCGCATCACTGATCGCATAGAAATACACTTGATCCTTCATTGTGAATCCAGAAATCTGCACAAATTCATATGCATGCATCACTACCAATCACTCTTCCAATCCAATTCTTACTCATATAGTGAAGCATACGCCACCTCCAATTCCCCCACTCAATTGAAGCCCAGGTCGGAGCCTGCCAAATATCATTCAGCTGCCAATACAACGAACCCATGGTATTGTGTTCGGTTCGCATGCGACGATAATGCTCAGCTTGAGTGGCAATACAATAGCCCTGCATTATCTGAGATAGGTAGATCCAACTCTTGAAGGTTCTATCTGTGTCTCTCTCCAATGGCTTGTTAAAGAAGTTATTCACCTGATCAATAATTCCTTGATTATTATCCATGTGATGATTACGCTTATTCATCCATGGTGATTGGATTTTACGATCCTCCTCCTCTGTTACCTGCTTCATAGAATAGAATGAAGGAAGAGCATGATAGCCAAACTCCGAGGCCATCTTAGGCGCTGGATACTTACTGATATCCTATCATTCAGTTATTTCCTTCACTCCTACTGTACAGACAGAATAGTAGTCATAACGATGAATGTCACCATAACGGAGATCACCTTCAGAACCCCAACGCTGGATAAATACACCCAAGTCAGGATCATCAATTAAGACACCATTGGAAGGAGAAGCAGGCCAATAAGGACGTGAGCGATCATTTCGACGTAACTCCTCTTGAACTGTGGTATCATAGAGCAACACATAGTCTAATTGACGTTGTGTAGATGAGGTTCCTTCTCCCTGATTCTCATTATTTCCAGACCACAACACAATAGAAGGATGGGATGAAAGGCGACGGACTACATCGCGTACCTCATGTTGAACTGTCTCCAAGAAGGCATGATCACGAGGATACAAGGAACAAGCAAACATAAACTCTTGCCATATCTAATGATAATTATCAAGACTGGTATATACGAGAAGACCCATACGATCAGCTGCTGTGTAGAGATAGTCACGTTGATAGAGACCTCCTCCCCAAATACGAATCATATTCTGATTACCCTTAATAGCATCAAGAAGCAGACTATATATGAATCACAATCCTAACCCTTACATATCGATGTCGTCTTCAGTCATACGAGACTCGAACACATCCATAGGAATGAAATTGCTTCCACGAATGAAGACATCAATATCATTGATACGGAAAAACATACTCTCTTCATCATCACCAATCTTCTCTCGAATTAAATCTGCTGTACGGAACCCAATCCTTACTGATTTCATATCCTGTTCCTTTCCATCAAAGATCACACGTAATTCATAAGTAGGATGATCTCCATATCCAACAGGATACCAACGCTTGACAGCAGTACTTGGAACAGAGAGAGTGACATCTACACGATGTTCTCCGTCTTTCAGGCAATCCACCATCACTGACTCCGATACAATTTCTTCGACTGAAGCCGTCACACGGCCCTTCGTGTTTCGCTTACACTGGAGATAGGCAGCAACCTTCACAGACCAGTTCTTCTGCTCATCCAACATCACTTGAGGCGTGATAAAGGAAACAACAGCCGATTCAGTAGACACTAGAGAGATGTCACGATAGATACCCACTGTTCCCTATGATTCATTGAGACAACGTAAAGATACATAAGCTGGACCCCAATCCCAACCAAAGCCATTCTGAGCCTTACGAATGAAAGCACGGTGCGTATTCTTGAAAGGTGCCCAACAAGTCTGATCACTCACTTCATAGGGATAGGAATCTCGTTTTGCATTTGCCCATCTAGTTGAAATCACAATAATACACCTACGACGCAGGATTAGCAAAAGCAACCACAATCGAATTATCACCTTGCTTTACAGCATTTGTAACATCAATCCAATAGATGCGGTGCTGGTTATCCACTTTGGCAACAGAGATTCCGTTGACGCTAGAAACTCAACGAACACGTTAGACCATACAAAATCTCAGCGACAGTATCAATACCATCGCAATGTAACCAAGAGACTTGATGTGTGAGATCATAGTCAATAGAGAATGTGCGAGAATAGGTCCAGGTGTCTCTTCCAACCCATTCATATCTATAAAGTTAAGATCCTGGTATTCTTATACTCGAAATCGTTGTATCGATAATAGGGATCTCCTAGGATCCCAACTCGCATCAGATCTGTATGGATCTCTCCAGGAACATTTCCTGAAATGGATATACTCCCATTTAGATTCTTGACGTTCCAAGCTCCATTAAGATCCAATCTGTGTTGTTAGACAAACCCGGAAGACCCTTACACTTTTGCACTAACGCAAGAAAGGATAAATAACAGCAAACTTACTCTCATAAATTGATATTTGGGAGCAGAGCAATATGGGGTTTGGGCACATAAACAATAGGGTATAACATCTGTGTTTCGATTAATTATTGATTGTGGAGTCTAATAACACTTGTGATTTTTATAAGGAGGTCAATCCTAAAAGCAACAATGAAACTTCGATAAGTTCGTAGTCGTCATTCAATTTAACAGCAGACTAAAGAACCGTAGAGAGAGATTTTCATTTTACTCTTTACATCATTTCCGACATGAATAACGTATGTCTTTGGATTGAAGGGCTTACAATCTTCTTTCTCTTGTAGACCGTCTATTTAATTGGCTGAGTTATGTAGAGTTCTCTTCTCAAGAGGTGCGTTGTATAAGCGTGATCTCAGTGATTTTAAGAGTAGTTCGTTTTTCTTATGTGATATCGGTAGATCTGGTCTTATATAAACTTATAAAAGTTGATATTCTTATAATTTGCTTCCTCCCACTCTGTTGTTGGTGTTTCTATTTGGTTCCTCTCGTCCTTTTATACTCATTTACTTTTTTACAAGATGTGGAACTTCACCATGGAAGGTGATCCTGGATTTGGCTAGTAACATTCAGACCATGTCAGTGGTTTCGTCGTTTGCATCTGTGGAGACAGATTGCTGAGGCGAAGCATTCTTCGATACTCAAAACGACAGAATTGAAACCTGGTCAGTACATTTTTGCTGCGCATCCTCATGGCGTTCTTCCACTTGGAATTTGTTTAAATATTGGTACCAATGCAACTAATATCGATCAATTGTTCCCAGGAATAGTCTTCAGGGGAGTTGCAGTTAGTGCTTGTTATATCATTCCAATCTATCGTGATCTGTGTCTTGCGGTTGGTGGAACAGATTGTAGAGAGTCAACAATCCGTTCACTCCTTCTCAATGGCTATTCTCCTGTAGTGGTTCCAGGAGGAGCAGATGAGTCTCTTCTCTCTGTTTCTCATCATAATCATATTCTTATGAGACATAAAGGATTCATCCGTTTGGCTATGCAAACGGGAACTCCTATCGTTCCAATGTGGATATGAACATATTTATTCATGTATAGGTATTCATTTGGGGAGAATAATTGGTGGGATATACCTGAAGACAGAAAACCTTTACCGTGGCTGAATTTCTTAACAAAGAGAGTAGAGTGATTGATACTTTAGTAATTGATAGCTCTTTGGAATCCGTATTCCTCCAATTCATTCACTCATTCCATCGAATACACAAATCAGGACAGTTTTTGGTGCTCCAATCAAAGTGAAGCAGAACGATACTCCATCTGCCGAAGAGATTAATGCGGTATTTATTGAAGTAAGATTAAGCTGCAGCTATATTGGATAGTATGTTCACCAGATCCAGGAAATATACAAGAATTATCACTACGAAGAAGAGTATGATCTTGTTATTGATTTTTAAGTGTACTGTTTGTTGATTTCCCCATTGTTTAAGGAAACAATGCCAGTTTTTGAGTACAATGGTGTCAAAGTCGAGTTTCCTTTTGAACCGTATGCCATTCAACAAGAGTATATGCGTATGGTGATTGATGCAATTCAAACACACTCTAATGCTATGCTCGAAAGTCCTACAGGTACAGGAAAGGTACAAATGAATGAATGAAGTAATTGGTAGACACTCTCATTGTTGTGCTCATCACTGGCAGTAATGGATTTCAAAATGGTTTGTACATAGTATGTGTATTCATACCGAAGAATAGCTACATCCCTTCTCAGTATGAGCAACAAGTGAAGCGTGTTGAACAAATCAACAACAGATATGGAAAGAATCACCATGAAAAAGCATATGCAAGTAGGAATAGGAATACAGAGTTATTACTAGCTCCGGTCTCGAAGGTTGTTGGCCGAAAACTCATTTATTGCTCCCGGACACATTCGCAAATCAAGCAAGTTGTTCGTGAATTACGTAAAACAAAGTATCATCCAAAGATCATGGTGTTGGGTTCCCGTGAACAATTATGTGTGAATCAGAATGTCCGAAATCAGCCAAGCTATGCACAAAAGGCTCTTTGTCGTTCTTTGGGTTCGATGTGTCCCTATAACTGTGATCGACAGGGTCTTGGGTCACGCTTTTATGAAATGTCACTTCCATATAACGGATTAATGGATATTGAGGACTTATACACATTTGGAATGAAGCACAACAAATGTCCCTATTTTCTCAGTCGAGATGAGGCTATCATGATTGAGTGTCAACTAGTGTTAATGCCTTACAACTATTTGATGGATCCCTTCATTCGCCAGACTCTTCCATTCGATCTGACAGAATGCACTGTGATTATCGATGAAGCACATAATATTGACTCCTTCTGTCTGGACAGCATGTCTATTGACATTACATCAAAGCTATTGAACTCCATGCAAAAGGAGGTTCGTGACCTCCTTAACAAGAACGTGGGAAAACAGGAAGGAGTATTGGCTTCAGACAAGGAAGAAGAACAAGCAGAAAGGGCAAAAATAGTAGAGCAGGAGCTTGTTCTTACCCTTTCATTCGTTCAGCTAATCGAAGCGAAACTTATTGAGTTATTGAAAGGAAAAGTGAGTTCAATATCCTTAGATCATTCGTAGAAAATGGTTACTTTTTTTGGCTCCTATATGTACACTTTCCTGGAATCTTGTGGAATTGATCAGAATACAGGAGGGAATGTGTTGAATTTCATTAATGAAGCATGCAGACTCCATGCGGAGTACCTTCCCCATTCCAAGTTTTGTGCAATGGAAAGTCTTCAACGTCTGTTAGACTTGTTGAAGATTGGTGAAGGGAAAAAATTATCAGTCGCTGATCACTGGATGTTCGTAGCCCATTATGTGGAGGAAACAACATATAACAAACAAACACATCAACGTGAACACGAAGAGTGTAGTTGCAGAATAATTCGAGTGAGGTCTAGTTCCTGAGCTTGGCTTCTGGTGTATGGATTGCTCGATCGCTATGGAGAGTCTGATGAAAACAAACATCTCGAGTATTATCTTTACCTCGTTGGATTTTATAATAGTATTCATAGTAGAGGCACATTAGCACCTATGCAACCACTCATCAATGAATTTCAAATTCAGATCCGATATATTCTTGAGAATATGCATGTAATAAGTGACTCCCAGGTTAATTTCCTCTAATATGTTGATCTATAGTTGATGGTTGTGAGTGTGGATAAATCTGTTCACGGCATGACTCTCTCTTCTTCCTATCAGTTTATCTAAGAATTCCATTTCACTTCTAGATTGCGTGGTGATCCTCAGTTAAAGAAGGAAATGGCTGAGACAATCCTTACATTCTTACCGAAGATTCCTGGGAATGTGATCATTTTCTTCCCTTCTTATGGATATATGCTTGACTGTACTCGTGAATGGGGACAAGATGGAACAATGGAGAGAATCGTGGCTATCAAAGAAGTGTATCAAGAAGAGGTTGGCATGAGTACGAAAGACTTCAATGCAGTGGTTCATCAACTGGAACAAGCAGTCTTCCGAAATGGTGCTATTCTGATGGCTGTATGTCGTGGTAAGGCAAGTGAGGGCATTGATTTCAGTGATGCGATGTGTCGTGCTGTTATCATCATTGGAATTCCCTATGCTCCTTATACCGACTTGAAAGTGAAGCTTCGTCGAGACTATCTGGATGAACGGTTAAAACAACAAGAAGCATTAAATGAACGATTGGTAACAGCTTCATCTCGAGGTCAGGATCTCCAGTCTGTTCGGATGGATGATCTTCCTCTTGCTTCTGTTGCCAATTTCTCTTCGCAGCCATACAGTGGTAGTGAATGGTACAGAATCAATGCACATAGAGCTGTCAATCAGAGTATAGGTCGAGCAATTCGGCACAGAAAGGATTTTGGTGCTATTTTACTAATGGACGATCGATATACAGCTGATTCCAGTATTAGTCAACTTAGTAAATGGATGCAGCCTTTCTATCGTCCCATGACAAGTATAAGTAGGTGAATGGATTGAACCTGATTAGAAGAGGACCTAGAAAGACAGTTAGGAGCTTTTTTTGCAGCTAATGCAGGAAGTTATGTTATGCCAGAGAAGCCTTCCTCTTCAATCAAACGATTATCATCATTATCTCACTTTGCTCAGAATCTCTGTGCAAATCATAATATTACTGGGAATAGTGATGCAAGTGAAGAGAAACCAAAAGTGAAACCAACAGGAGGGCTGTTCGGTCGAATGAAAGCCCAAGGTCTAACAAAAAAAATCCCAGTGTCTCATTCCAAAATTGATAGCGACGACAATGAATTAAAGAAAACAGCGGAAAAGAGAATGGAGTTTGTGAGTAAGATAAAACCACCTGTGAAAAATGAGTCTGTGCAAGTTACACCTAAGCCAAAGGGAATTAAACGTTACTTCCCGAGTGATGAAGTGAAGAGGCCAGTCGTCACAGAAACAGGATCACTTGCTTTTCGAAATTCAGATGACAGTCCTATGATTGCAAGGAATCTATTTGGTGTGAAAAGAAAAGATAAGTAAAATGTTTGAGAAAAAAGCGACAACGACGTGATTCGAACACGCGCGGGTAATACCCATCAACTTAGCAGGCTAACGCCTTAACCACTCGGCCACGTTGTCTTGAATTTTAGTCTGTGGGAGATCTATATAACATGTCCTTTACTCGGAAGAAATGGGGAATCATTTGTACCAATATAGACATTAAGATTACCATGCATTAAACTAAGTACAGTTTCTAGATAAGACATCTCCAAAAAAGCGCAGACAAGAAAGTTTCGAACATATTATTGGTGGAACCAGTAAATTAGTGCGCGACGTCATTGTATAGGATTACACCCATATAAATCTGAACAATGAAGTACACGACTCTTTTTTTCTTTGCTCTGCTGTCTATAGCTCTTGCTGAAAGACATGCCATCATTATTGCTCCCAGAGCTAATTGGGCTGATTACGGTGTTCAATCCGAGAGTTGCCGTATGTACAAGGATCTCGTTGCTGGAGGTGTGAAGGCTGAAAATATTATATTGATGAGTACCCATAAGGTTTCTGACCACAGTTCTAATCCCTTCCCTGGAGAGCTGTTCACTGATGATAGTCCCTCGGCTCCTGGAAAGGATTATTCTCATGGCTGCATTGAATATGTTGATTACGAGTCCGAGGATATGAAGCCTGCGGTTATGCTTGCTATCATGAGAGGAGATGTTGAGGAGTTGAAGAAGTTGACTGGAAAGGAGAATCCTCGTGCTCTTCATTCTACTGCTGAAGATGATATTATGCTCTATTTCACTTCTCATGGAGGTCCTGGTAGTATCCTTGTCGGAAGTGGAACTGTAAGTGACAAGGAACTTATGGAAACCATTCAGTACATGCATGATAACAAGATGTATAAGCACTTCCTCTTCTTGATGGAGGCTTGTTATTCTGGATCTATGTTTACTTCTCTTCCTGAGAATCTGAACGTGTATGCTATCACTGCTGCTGATAACAAGCACTCTTCTTATGAGTCTCACTGCCCTCCTGATGATGTTGTTGATGGAAAGAGTCTCGATACTTGTCTTTCTTGCTATTGGGATAATGCTATGGAATGGTTTATGGAAGGTGGAGCTGATCATACTCTCGATGAGCTCTTTGAGCATACTCACGAGAAGGTTGCTGAGAGTAGCGGTCAGAATGTGAGCCATTTCGGAGATATTGAGGAGATGGGTAAGATGACTCTTCGTGATTTCATGGGTGACTTGCCTGCTGGAAGACTTGGAGCTAGAAAGGACACCACTCCAAAGATTGCTAAGGCTGATGTTCCTCGTCATTTGGCCATGTGGAGAGCTATTCGTGCTGATAAGGAGCATGCTGCTTCTGCTCTTGCTGAGTATGAGAAGATCGTCTATGCCGAGGCCAAGAAGGAGGTTGAAGTGATGAGACTTGGAGCTGCTTTGATGAACGAGAAGGCTGCTGACAAGGCCTTGACCACTCCTGCTGAATCGTACTCTGCTTCTTGTGTAAGTGATCTTGCTGCCTCTTTGATTCGTGAATGTGGTCACAGCTATCCTTTCAGTGAGAAGACTATGAACATGCTTAAGAACATTTGTCTTCCTGGTGTGACAGTTCCTAATGTGAATTTCGAGAACATTTGCTTCTAAGGCATTCTTTGTTTGTTACAAATAAGTTGTATATACTAAATATATGCCTAGATCAAACATTTAGGATGATAGTTGAATGCAAGCATCCAAACCCAGTAGAGTCTTTACTCCAATTCAGCAATCGGACAAATTGATGTCCAGATATCGTTAATGTACTCACTGAGACGAGTCGTTGCTGAAACCTTGTAAGGAGTGGGATTCAAGTAACGAATGTGATCCTCACGAGCTTCTTTGAGCTGCTTCATCACATAACGACGACTCTCCTCCAATGGGGGCAAATTATAAACAATACCCTTCTCTCGATCCCAAACACAAACAAGCAACTCTTCTACCTCCGAAGGAGTACAATAACAACGCTTTTTCGGATTGTGAATATGAAGACACAGTACTTTCTCACCCACCTTAGGTGGTTCTTCTGAATGCAGAGCAACTAAATCCAGAATTGCATGCCCTTCTCGCCCATACAAACGATACACATTCTTCTTACCGGGAGTTGTCATTTTACCAGGATCCTCTGACAGTTTCATTCGAGGAGAACCATTGATATCAGTAAGCTTAAACACCATTCCTAAGGCAGGCTGTCCCTGACAAGTAACTAGATTGGTTCCAATGCCATAACTAGTGATTTGATGATTCTGTTTGTTCAGTGCATAGAGTACATCCACATTAATATCATTACTAGCCACAATAGACATGGTAGAGAAAGGTACACCATATTTCTCCTCCATGGCAATGTACTCCTTTTTGATCATACGAGAGAGATAAGCCAAGTCGCCGCTATCAATACGAATACCCAGAGCTTTATATCCCGCTTTATGCATCGCAACAGCTACACAAATGAAGTTCGGAAGACCACTCTTCAGGACATCAAAGGTATCAATTAAGCACAAGCATGCTTTAGGGAAGCTGAGTGCATAGGCAATAAAAGCAGCTAACTCACTTTCTCGAGCTTCGGGCCAGGTATTTTCACTGCGTACTTTTAATGCCTCTTCCACCAGATTGACTCCGTTCAGCATAGGATTCTGAATATCCTTCAAAGAATCAAAGGACAACACATAGCTGTGAGCATGTGTACCTGAAATAGGGATATTATACAGCAATCCCGCTTGAACGTTACTTGTACTATTGAAACCTCCCAGATAGGTATATTTAGAGGCAGTCATTCCACCATCAGGTCCTTGAGCACGACGCAGACCGAACTCTGAGAGTCCAATATGTTCTCCAACAGCAATTCGGTGACGAGCAGCATTTGTAGCAACAAGGGAGGCGAAATTAACCATGCAAAGAAGAGGGGTTTCCAGAAGTTGACATACAGCAATAGGTCCTTCCACACGAATAACAGGCTCGTGAGGGAAAATCATACAGCCTTCCTTCATCGTATACACTGACAAACAACTAGCATCAACAGAACCCAAATAATCGAAAAATTCAGGCTCACAAGAAGGCATCTGCGTTCTATTAATGAGTTTTAAAAGAGAAACCGACCTAAGGTAGTCAATATGCTCCTTAGTGAACTTAAAGGTCTGCAACAAGTACAAGACATTCTCCAGACCAGCGAAGATAGTAAATCTACGATAAAACAACATCTTCATCCCAACTCTCCCTCAAAAGGATTCTTGCGGAAGAACACATCGAACGTAGCATTTTCATTATGACGTCCCAATTTCCAGTAGGAGTATGTCATCGTAATCTACAAGCTGATAAAACCTCAGAAGCAGCAAACCTGGTAGAGATCTGTAAGAGATGCATTTACAAAGTTACTCATCTTCTCAGCCATTGTTTCCAATCTTGTTTTTTTGTGGTTTGATGATTCCCCCTCTAGACCCCTCGGAGAATAGCGAAATTTCCGCGGAAGTGACTCTTCTCCTTTTCTCTTCTAATAATTCTTAATCGATTGTTTTACTGAGTAAATGCTTCCAGAAGTATGGAAGGACAAGGTACTAAGATTCCTCCACTTTTCCTCTTTTTGTACGGAAATGGATCCATGACTTGATTCTCCTCCTCTTACACCTATACAGGGGGTTGTAACTGTACTTGTCATTTTATTTTATCAAAACAATCATCTTTCACCTCATCTTCTTAATTCCTCCCATTTGTTTATTAACGATGATCAGGACCTTTCCATACAGATGTCCTTGTTGTGTAAGTCTGATGCTCGTACACAAACAGTCGCTAATTGCAGAGAATTCCCGTTTTCTCGTCTCAATGGCATTTCTTCAAACCTTGTTTTTGTCACAATTCCAAGAGATACAAGGGAACAATGAACCAACCCTGTACCGTACTGATCTCATCTGACGGAAAGCTTAGTTCGATTGACATTGCAACTCTTCGAGCTGATCTAGAGAGTAAAGACATTCAGAAGAAGAGAAATGCAGTTAAATCGGCTATCATTCAAATGTCGAATGGAAAAGACATGAGTGACCTCCTTATGACAGTCATTCGTTTCTGCGTGACTGTGGATGATCACGAGTTGACCAAACTACTTCATATGTATTGGAAGACTGTAGAAGAGTAATGAATCTAGATATTGGGAGTGTGCTCAAAAGTGTGATGATAAAGGCGACTTGAAGCCTGAAATGATTCTTGTTTGTAATGCTATTATGAACAACTTGAAACATGCTAACGAATTCATTCGAGGATGTACTTTGCGTTTCCTTTCAAAGATTCCCGAGGAAGAGATTCTCGAACCTCTTGTTCTTCTGTTTTGAGTTTATTAATAACTAGATTCCTTATATCAAGGAAAACTTGGAACATCACTCTCCTTATGTTCGAAAGAATGCTGTTCTTACTTGGTATGATTATGAATGATTCTTTAACTACAAGCTATTCGATTTACAAGTTGCATGGAGACAAACTGATGAGTGATATTCCTGATTATATATTCGAGCTCCTTGGAAACGAAACTGATCTGTCAACACGACGAAATGCCTTTGCTTTCTTGATGGAATGTAAGCAACCTCTTGCTGTGGAATTCTTGGAAGCGAATTGTGATGAGGTTCCTCTAATCCTATAACCTGACATATAGATTAGTCACTATGGAGACTGCTTCCAGCTCGTTGCTCTCGAGTTGATTCGCAAGGTCTGTACAGAAGAATCCTCACAAAAGGCACGTGTTTGATGTCAGTATAATTCACAGGGTCGCTTCATTAAGCCTCTTCAGAGTATGCTGAATTCCGATTCACCTTCAGTTGCATACGAGTCGGCTACTACACTTGTGACTCTGAGTTCAGCTCCTTCTGCTGTGAAAGCAGCAGCAAATACACTGTTGGGTCTGCTCTCAACCCAGACAGACAACAATGTGAAAATTGTGATTCTCGATCGTCTGGCTGTTATCATTCGTCATAATTACCGTCTATTGGAGGACTCCGTGATGGAGCTCTTAGCGCTGTTGCGTACTCCATCGACAGAGATTCGCCGTACATTGCTATCATTAGTAGGAGAGCTTGTATCAGATCGTAATATCGGTGATGTGATGGGATTCCTGAAGAGTGAAGTAGTGCGTAGTGCAACAGATACAGATGAGCTGGGCAAGGGATATCGAGAAATGTTAATCCAGTCGATTCACTCTCTTGCTGTGAAGTATCCGGATGTAGCAGATACAGTAGTCCTGTTGCTTCTTGACTATCTCAATGGTGACAGTGGTGTCAGCATTCTGGTGTTGGTTAAAGAAATGTTGTTACGTCATCCGACTCTCACACACTCTGTTCTTCAAAAGCTTACTGAAGTATTTGAGTCCCTGGAGAATGAAGATGTGATACTGGTGGCATTATGGACTCTTGCTGAGTTTGCCCCTGAAGACATGCAAAAACAGTGTATCGATGTTATTCTTGTATGACCAGGTATCCTTGATTATGAATAGGCTGCTGTTGGACCACTGCCCTTACATAAGGATGTTGCTGTGGAAACCTCTTCGCCAGAACAGACAGCTCCTACGGTTCTGCAGGATGGAACTTATGCCAGTCAAAGTTACGTTGATTCAGGAGAGGAATCAGATACAAGTGTGCTTCCTCTCCGTCATATCCTCTTACAACCTTCATTCTTTGCTTGTTCTGCTCTTAGCAGTGCATTAACAAAGTTATGTGTAAAGTTTGAGAGTTGGAGTACTGTGGATGCCAAACAGACGAAATTGGAGTGTCTCCTGGTTCTTGGAGAGTTATTAGCAGAGTATGAGGGGACAATGGACGCATTAAATATGTCTCGTATTGAGTTTTGTGTGAATTGTCTTCTCGACCCCACACTCACTGCCATTCTGCGTGATCGACTCCTTGTGGAATCACATACCGTCTTTGAGACTCTTGTAGCAAAGAACAATAAGAAGGAAGCTACACAGATCATAGCGCGTCCCCCTCATTGTGATATTGATGAGGTCATTGTATTCAAGCAACTTCGTGATAAGTCTTCTCTTGGTATCATGATTGATATTGATGATAATGCTGCTGTGAAGGCTGTGACGGAGTATGATAAGGAGTTGACATATGATGATAAACTGAAACGAGTTCATCAGTTGACCGGTTACAGTGATCCTGTCTATTGTGAGAGTGTAGTATATATGAAGGACTTTGATATCGTATTGTTCTTGTGAAAGATTCATCTATAGATTATGGAAATTACCGTGATTAATCGTACTGATCGTACAATGACTGATCTGGGTGTGGAGTTATCAGTCACAGGTTCTTTCTCCATTATTGAGAAGCCTGTTAAGATCACATTGGATGCAGGAGAGCGTCGTGAATTGCGTGCAATTATCAAAGTTAATAGTACAGAGACTGGATATATCTTTGGTTCTATTGCATTCAGTTATACCTCAAGTGCTGAACGTGCAGTGATTCATCTGAATGAAGTGTATGTGAGTTTAATGGAGTACATTCATCCTGCTGATTGGTAAGATTATCATTAAAGACTAATATATAGCTCGGATAAGGCCTTCCGTTCGATGTGGTCAGCATTCACATGGGAGAACAAAATCATTGTGAATACGAATCTGACAAGTCTGATGGAGTTAATTAATCATATCGCTTCGATTACACACATGAAGATAATTACTGATATTCAGAAGCAAGCTGGATCGGACTTTATGGCTGCTAATCTTTATGTGAGTCTAACAGTAGGAATTAATCATAGGCACGATCCCTTTTTGGAGAGGATATTCTGTTGAACATCAGCATTGAGAAGACTCCAATGGGCATTTCTGGTTATTATCGTATTCGTAGCAAGACCCAGGGCGTGGCTTTATCATTGGGTGATGTGATTAAGATGAAACAGAAGGATCTGTATGGTGTGGAATCTCAACAGTCTTAATTTTTGTGTTTGTTATAATATGCTATAGCTCATAGCAATAAGGTTGAAGGAGACATTCTTTTGACCATGTTTGAAAGAAACAATACACTCCATTACATGAAGTAAGATACATACTTACTGTTAGTATTAATTAATTCCCAATCATCTTCTGTAAAGTGAGGTTTTAGTTTGAACATTCTTCGCATATGATTCTTCCGATACTCAGATACTGTTTCTGAAATCAGATCACTCACTCCTCTATTGTTCATTTATCAGTTTCACAGTTACTGAGAGTCTGAAGGCATATACACAAGGAACAACAGAGCTTCTTTTGTCATAGGTGCAAAACCTGTTGGATCATCCAGAATTAGAGCACTCAACACACGAATCTACACACTATCTCCATTATTACTCTCTTACTCCTTGCTCAATTTCCAGATTGGAAAGATTCTTCACCTATTACTTATCTCCTTGATACTCTCCTACATGTTTCGGAGACAGTTTCGTTTTGAACTCGCTGAACAATGCTTCTTTAACCTCTGTCGTTTCCTTTAATAACAATACTGAAAGACTCTTTTGAGCACTTGTTCGCACATCAGCAATTGGATTCTGAAGAGATGTAATTACCACTTGTAGCACGAATGACAGATCCTCAGGCTGCAATAACATATATTGCATCGATGTGAAGAGAGCAATAGAACGAATAATAAAGGAAGCATCCTGAGCATTTGTAGTCGTCTCAAAAATTGACTAAATATAAAGAAAAGGGACAAAACCTACCACAAAACAACGCAGTATGCATCGAATTGTCTCTACTGTCATCAGACTCTTCTGGAAAAAGGATGCTAAGTATTTGTTTCCCATCTGTTTCAACAGAGGATTTGTATCAATCTACTCTTCATTAAGGTATTCAAATCATACACAACAACTGATTAGAAGGCGAAGATAGGAACACATCAACTTTGTATATGTGTCTTGACCAAGAATCATACTCATCTGATCAGCTCGTGCACTGCAGAAGGGAACAAGGAATAGAAGCAGGTTCAAAACATCTTGAGGATCATGGGTTGTTTCGGCTTGGTTCTGACAACGGTCCAACAGCTCTATAATCATCGTTTTGTCTACACATTCAACTCCTTATACGTGCCTACCATATCCACAGAGTAATAGCATTGAAGGAATTGGAGCTCGATAGACCTGAATCACCTATCCTTAATAACATTCTTTATATCTACTGTGTCAGCATGTCTCTCACAAAGATTAAAGATAAGTGGTAGATCGATCATAGATGCTAAAGTGAGACCCGTTTGAGAAGTAGAAATATTGTTCACTTCGTATGTGATTTGTCTGTTGTGGTCATGAATATAGACAAAGAGGAGAATGGTTACTGAAAACATAACAACTACACGATTATTGGCCTGTAAGACCATTCTATCGATGAGAAGAGGAGTGAAAGAATACTTGATAAGATAGTTTAGGTTCATAACAACACTAGGCAAACTTGATGGATCTGTGAAGAATAATAATGAATATAAGAGAGAAGTTGTTAAATAGAATGCATTCATGGATATGATATGACTGATTAGATCTTGGAGAGGTTGATAAACAGGAGATGAGGCATCTGTAAGATTCACAGAGGTTATTAGGGCCGATATGACACTCGACACAACTGCTTTGGTATAAGCCTGTTCTTCCTCTGTACAATAAAGTATAGCTTCACATTGGTGAAGTAGAGGAATGGTTAGCTTCACATCAGTTAATGCAATAATCTATCTCTAATATCCCCACTATTTTCCCACTCGGAACACTTGAGTGATATACCGACAACTGTTGTTAATCATGATAGTACCTGTACTTGGATGATCAACAAGGTCCATCTTTGCCGAGATCTCCAGTTGACGAATCAACATAGCGGTCACTTCAGGTGAATATGTATCTGATGTCTTCTTTTTTGAAGAGATTTCTGATGGCTCTGTATAGCCATACTTCACAAGTTGTTGCAAAAAAGACTCTTGTTCTACAGGTTGCAATGAAAGGAGCGCTGTAGAGAAAGCAGAAGGATTAAGAACAAGTAAACGAATTGCCACTTTGGTTACCACCTTATTCTTTACACAGAGAATAGAAGCAATGAATTCAGGTGTGATAGTAATGTCGTATCCATTCACTTGAAGTTCAGTCAAGAGGGTGATGAAGAAGGCTTGCTTGATCCATGAGCTATCATAACGAGCATGCTCATGAAGGAAGTGAAGAAGTTCAGGAGAAGCACGATATATTTTAAGGAGTTCATGTTTCAGTAGGGAACTTAGGATTAAGATCGTGAGGTGATCTGTCTCTTGGTGATCGACTTCAGTAAGTAGAGATGCACCTCGATTCTGAATAAGTGATATGACTGTTAATAACTGTAGAAGAAGTTCTGGAGTAGAGGCAATGATTTCAGATGCTTTGATACTTAAAGAACCTAACGCTTCATAGAGGGAACGAAGAGAATGAGAAGAACTTTCTGTAATCATAGGTGAAGTGGCATTAAGATGCTCCAACATGGCAGCGAAAACACCAGTAAGCAGCATGTGAATGATATATGGGGGCCACGCCTTGCTTAAACACATCACTGCAGCTGATCGGACAATTCGACTCTCCATATTGAACCAGGTTAACACTGTACTGAAGACAGGAACTAGCTTCTCTGAAGGAGGTCTATTTGATTATCGAATGACTCAGAACGAACAAGAGTGCATTATTATGAGTAAAGAAGGCACAACACATATGATAGAGAGATAATGCTCCAGCAAGGACATGATAAGAAGGGATTACTGATAGGGCTTCTTCAGGGGATCGGGTTTCCTTTAGAAGACGATTTTTGACTAGATCCAGAGTTGTTCCTGGGGTTACCTGGAAGATACGAGATTTCACTGATGTCGGATGGCTCTCTGTAATCGAGAATCTATTCCTGATTGGGCTTTTCTTAACTTACAGTAATGGGACCATATTTGAAAGTAGAGTGTTCATAGCAGCAGCATCACTCGCTTGGACACGTGAACATACCAGTGGAAGTACTATTTCAGGAGGATAGGACTGATAAATGCGGAAGGATTCTTCAGAGAATGATACACGTAATATCTCAGTCGGTGTGTAGGCAATAGCTGTAATAGAAGGTACTATTAGATACACCTACAATAATCAAGTTCCAAAAATACTTACCATCACATAGAATGAGAAACAGGAACAAAGGACATTTAGGTCCATATCTTGATAATGGGTCATGATATGAGTAACCACAGGGAGGAAATACTCTTTTAGAATCACATCTGAAAGGGAGAAGTCATCTGAGTAAGAGCAATACTCCCTGGCTTCCTGTACATTTGTTACTGCATGATTCATATGCATCTTGATAGGGAATGGGCTATTGGACCACAAACACATAAGTAGAGTCACTGTTTGGGTAACCACTTGTTGTTGAGATGAAAGTAGTAGAGAAAGGAGAGTTGATTTGTAGGTGAGGAGGAAGGAGTGGATAGCTTGTGTGCTGCAGAGACCAACTAACAATTAGTAGGTACATACAAACTAACTTAGTAACTCAATACGTGAGATGACTAACTCAAATGATTCGATATCTTTCACATTATCCATTGAAGTGAATGTTAGATTGTCATCCTGTAGTTTGTAAGGAGCCAAAAGTGTCTTCACATTCTTAGCCACGACCTGGTCTAGTTGACCTTCCGATTCTAATGTGAAGAGAATTGCTTCCAGGAACACCACCACCTTATTATTATCCACTTCTTTCATAAGGATCTCACTAAACATCATTAATCTACACTGCTTCTACTCGATACACATAGTAAGGGTATTCAATCGAACGCTATCAGATATACTCCGTCCAAGGTTTGCTAGAGCCAATCGTAACTGACTGTAGAAGAGAGTAGAAACCTCTTGCTTCATATCACCTACTATTTGTTCGCCAAAGTTCATTATAACACGGATACAACAAGGAATGAATTGTGAGAACCACATTTCTAGTTGATCAGGACGTGTAGTGATTGATAAACCTATATTCATCAAGAGTTCAAATTACTACATTGCATCATCGCAGGGGTCTGGAAGAGGGATAGAAGCAAAGTTATGGCTTCCTTACAGTTATCTGCATTGCTCGCATCCATAATGATACTTGTGACCACGTCCAAGGAAAAATCCATAAAGGAGTTGAATACATCAAAGAACCGATCTCTGCTGAAGAATACTGAAGATGCTTCCTCACTAGATTCACCTTCTACTTCCATTCCCTCTTGTACAGGCAGTTCCTCAATCATCATTCCAAGGACTTGTACAGTCTGATTGAGCATATGAAGATACTTATCGAACACTTCTCCTTGGGTACGATCTGCTCGAAGCTCTTCATACACTTGAGGAAACAGCAACATCACCTCAATTGGACGCATATTAACAAGCTTATAAAGGTTGTTTGTTCCTCTATAAGCTATGTTACCTAGGACCTGGACATGATGGTGATAAAGAGAGTGTACTGCTTTGAATACTTGCATAAAGAAATCAAGGAATAATTGAACAGATGGAGAATTGTAGAATCCACGAATATCTGAAAGAGATCCTCCTTCACAATTGATTAAATAGTATTGAGGAGTCTGTTCGGTGACTCCATTCTTACACACATTATGAATCTCTTTCCAAATTTCTTCATACCATTCACTAAAGAAGAGGTTCAAGAGCGAGACTGCTGGATTCATTGCGATAGCTTGAATATGCATGCTACCTGGCTCTACTATGGACAAGTAGGAGTGGAAGAGGTGCTATGGATCAATGAAGTCACTCGAGCCCACGAGAATACGATGAGTACCTCGACTCACCCCATTCTCCTTGGGACCACAGAGAGCCAACTCTTTCAAAAGAGCGGGAATACACTATCAATTACTTATCTGAGATCCTCTCACTGTATCAATATTGTCCTCTGTTCCTTGAGCCAATTTGACGATACAGGCTTGAAGAAGAGTATCAATATACTCGTCCCACGGGAATTCACGTTTCTTGTCGTAGTGAATCATCTTTACAACAATAGTAATGTAGTCATTTGCAATCAGACTTGGTCCTGACTTGAAGTAGTTCATGATTCTGAGTTATTACGGATGGAGTACTCTTACAGATTGGTGAAATGAAGGTCGAAGAAGCGAGGAGGATACAAATAACTGAGAAGTGAAATAATCTTTCTTCCTGTTAACTCCACACTATGAGGAAGATATGGAAGGAGCATATTAATAATTTCATTATACTGTTGGAAAGATAAGTGTTTCCCAATCTAGGGATTATGTTAAGATTATAGATAGACAGTTTTAATGAACTCATTGAGACATGAACTGATCGCACTCGTAGAAACATGCTTAAATGAAGAATAGTCATTTGATGCAAGTCCTAAAATTGATGGGAAGCCACAGTAGGTAGCATATATGTCAAGAATCTTCTTTACAGGAATGTTAACTTTAAGGTTTTCGTCCTTTTTCTTGAATAGAAGTCGGAATAACAAACTGGCATTACGGAATACAGATCTACATGTAATTATTATCCAATACTCTTACGATGAGTCTATGTTCAGAATACAAAACAAGAGATCATTCCAGAGAGACTGTTTCTGTTCATCAGTATATCTGTACCCCATCGTCTGCACACTTGATATCTACACCTAAGAGTACTAAGTGATAAAATACAGTTGACAGAAGAAGATCCACTAATGTATTCACTTCCACTTTACTCTTTCTCACCTCTTCATGGAGACGTCTAACAGCTAATTCTTTTGCTTCTGACTCGATTCTGTGAATAAGTGATCGTTCATCGTCTTGAAGCACACAAGTAATATCCTGTCTAAATAATCATTTTCTCATCAAAACAGTACAAATACAACATTTGATTTCTTTTTCAAAACTCTTTCTGACACTTCATCTTTTCTTTCTTCACCTAGTCTAAACTGTCAGACCTATTCTTTATGTGATTTTATGGTGAACTGGTGAATATGAACAAGAAGAATACTTCTGGAAGTGATCATTTTATGTTACCCATTTTCAGACTTGAGTTGACAATAGAAGAGGTTAGAAACTTTATTTTCACTATCAAATAAGTCGTACAGAATAGCCAGAGGAACATTCAGACCATTCCTTACTTAGCTTTCATTCATAGAATTGAGATGTTTGAAAGCATTATCTGCTCTACAATCTCCAAGTATCTAAATGATTATATTGAAGAGATTTCTGAAAAGGACGTCTCCCTTTCACTATGGAATGGAGAGTTATATCTTTCGAATATAGTAGTTTGGTTGAGTGTGCTTTTGATGAATAGAAGATGAAGAATGATGTGTTGATGTCTTTGGGGCTTCCTCTCTGCGTGAAGAATATTTTTATCGCTTCCATCTATCTTAGTGTAAACAATTTGACCATTCTTAAAATTGTAGATTCCCTGGTCCGATCTCCATAATACACCAATTAAACTCGCTCTAGATGGAATCGATATTTTATTCTCTGATACCGATGAATCTAAATGTGTTCATTCATTATCTCCTGTTGGTCACTCTCAACCTGTTCAGAAGTCCCAGAGCTCTATATCAGCGAATTCCTCATGTGTTGCCGATACTAATTCTGAGGATGTTGATGACAGTTCATTAGTGAAGCTAATCTCACTATTTGCAAATAACTGTAGTGTTGCTATTACAAATCTTCATGTACGATATGAACATTCGTAGGTCTCTTCAGCTTCTCTAATTCTAAGTGCCACACATTTCCCCTCTTCTTTTAATGCAATCGAAATTCACCTCATTAAAGCTGGAATTGATATTGTTGATTCAGCGGAACAGCGAATATCATGTGATGAGAGTAGCACCATTTACAAATCCCTTTATTTATCTGGACTTGAAGTATCCTTTAACTCTTCTTCAGATCAAGCGATCCCATTTCTGAAGGAAGTAGACATTTCTGGTGAATTTGCAATTGATCTACGTCATACTGAGGATCGTTGGCCTGAGTGCAAAGTTCTATCTGAAAGGATACTGAATGAAGTGGATTTCGAGGACCGGGAGCCATTAGGCAAGTATCTTCGAGATGATTATCAGAATTTGATGGAGAGTATCGTTCATTGTCAAACGGTTGATGAGTTTTCTGCATATCTGAATGAGCGTATTCCCAAAACTCTCTCTTCTGACACCCTTTCAGTTTGTAGTCAGTTGCTATTTAATATCCTGAAGATACCTCCTCCTTTATTGGCAATAGACATAGTGGTCCATGCCTTATCGATACAGCTTGATAGTCAACATGTTATTTACCTATCAGATATTATTGCATCATTTTCAGAGCGTACCAAACCCGATGATGTTAAGATCGAGTCTGTTGAACTGAAGAGTAATGAGGTAAATTGTATTGAATCTGGACATAATGGACTTGAATGTACTGAGTCTGATAAAACTATGATTGAACCGAGTAATCAATCCTCTTCACCTGCACATTCTTCATTCCTATTAGCTACCTTTCTTGCTTATCATATTTTTTCTAGTTATCCAACATTCATTATAACGCTTCTAATGATAATTTCTTTTCCATTCTGGTTGTATTCCGCATTTTTACAAGCACTTGGAGGCTTACTGTGTTTGGGAAGTGGTTTGTTGTATCTGAATCGTTGGGTTATTGACCAAAGTGAAGCTAAATCTCGACGAAAGGACTGTCAAAGAGATAGTCATTCAACAACTCTTCAACTTCATCTTCAAACAGAAGAAATTACCTTACAACTGACTACTACTGAATTTAGCTCAACAGAAACTATTGTTTCGAATGTACTCGCTCTTCGCATAAATACTCTTGAGAGTAATGTTCATGTGGATAAACAAAAATTATCCATCGATGTGCAAATACAGGCTTTAGCTCTCGAAGACTTGATGATAACTCCTTCTTCCTATCTGGTCTGTTCCTCTACAGACCATACTTGGGAGATGATGAAACAACGAGCATCTCCTTTCTTATCTATTCATTTTCTTTCATGCTCATCTCCTTCTTCTGAGGAGAATAATGGATCTTCTCAGTTGATATCTATAAAGTTAGATCCAACTATAAGTAGGATTTCACAGTGAAGCTAATTTGTAGTCCACTATCATCAGTCAACCCTTGTTGCTGGTGTAAAGATTCTCTCATCTATTCCATCTATTTCTTCATCTTCCCCCTCATCTCCCACATCAACTTCTACTGTTGATAAGAAACAGTCTAGTCTTGACATTGATGTATCTGTTTCATCCTTACTCTTCATAGAACAAACTGATGATGGTGTTGCTACTGCTTCACTTGATCTGTCTTTATTGCAAGTTCACTATCAGGGCAAGGATGAAAAGACTCACTTCCAAGTTACAGGAAAGAAGATTCAACTACTTGATGCTAACTTACGACCTGTTCTTCAGTCTCCTGACTTGAACCTTCAAATGGTTTTCTCTTCTGAATCCGCAACAACACTCTGCTTAACAGTCAGCAGTGTTCAGGGTGTACTTCGCTATCCATTCATCATGTCAGTTTTTCACACAATTACACGTGGAGAATTCTTGATATCTTTTTATGGAGATGATTCTGATCAATCTGAAGTAGCTACAGACTATTCAAAGTGTCTTTATCTTGATATTCATTGTCCTTCTCCTCGATTAACTCTTCCCCTCTCCGATTCTGATGGAGTGGTTCTTACAAGTCGAGAGGTGAGTGTTTGTACTGGTGATCGATGTGTTCTCTTTAATACTATTGTAGTTACTGTTGATGCTCTTACTGTCATGGATTCTGTTCCTGTTCTTGCACTTTCTCAACTCCAGTATAGCATGCGTTACTCTGATACAATGACACGGATGAATGTGAATGCTGATCCTATCTCCATGGTTGCTGCTCCTTATACACTTCCACGTCTTATCAGCTCATTCTCTAATGCATTTATGGAGTCATCTCAGTCTTCTGAATCCAATGAAGTATTAGATAACGAAGTTATACTGACTGAAGTGTCCGACAGTGATACAGAAGAAATGTTTACCTTTACAAAAGATCCCTCATTTGCATTTGATGTATCTCTTCGGTCACTTTCTCTCTTGCTTGTGATTCAACCAGATGATTCTTATAAGGAAATGAGTGTATTCTATGAGGCTATGAAGCAGATTTCTCTAGTAGAGATGCTGTTAGGCAATACTGTTATCAATTATAAGTCTTCTCCTTGTGATAAGGAGCTGGATTTGAGTATTATTTCATTATCTCTTCTTGACCATGATCAATCGAGTCTATGTCCTGTTAATCGTCGTCATTTTGTTGTTATGGGATCTGACATTGATCCTATGTTGAATGGTAAGATTATTCTTGTCGATAATGCTTCAAAACTATTCTGTGATGTGAATATGGGTGCTTCCCAAATACAACTTACTCCTTTCTTATTCTCCCTTCCTTCTCTTCTGATGAATTATCTTCCTGAATCGGACTCATCTACTTCTGAGTCTACATTATTGGAACCAACTTCCTCTGATGCTACTACTTCTGAACTCACTACTCCTGAACTCCCCACCTCTAATTCCATGAGTAAATCACCGGCTTCTCAACAAGGAAGTCTTGTCAGATCAACAGATAGTGGTGTATTTGGATGTAGAAGAATCTCTTCTCCTTCATTCCTAGATCGCATTATTAAGGCATCTCTTTCACTTCATCCCATTCATCTCTTCCTATTCTCCCTTACTGAGAAGTCGAACTCAACAAGTCTTGATTTCTCCTTTAGTACTTCAGCAGAAGCTCATACAGCCAATAATTCTCTCACAGGAACACTCCAACTCATGGACATATGTGTGAAGAAGGTTAATGAACCAGCTCTTTTCTCCACATTACTGTTACCTACTTCTCTCTCCATTGCAGCCGTGATTGAGAACCGATTTAATGAAATCACTCTGACACTTACAGGCACCCCAATAACAATGGTTGTTGGAAGTACTGATATCGCACTGGTGCTGTCTCTCTATGAGAGTTTATTCGATCGGGCTTCTTCTGAATCGGAAGGATCTCCAAGTACGCAAACAGAGGAAGAGTCATCTCTTCAACTTCTTTGGAATCATATTCAGTTGAAAACTGTCCTTCCCTTATTAAGACTGGTTCTTGTATCCAATAGCTATCAATCCCTTATTCCTGTTGCAACTCTCGAGGTACAGAGTGTTGCCTTGTCTCTTCAATCACTAAACCAGTCCATTACTATCCTGAGCCGTATTACATTGTGTGGACAGGTCTTCAAGAAGAGTATAGGAAAATGGGAACTGGGAATTGAACCGTGGCAACTCAATGGTCGTTTTGATCAGAATACTCAGAAGATGGGTATTCGTATTGATACAACAGGGCTATTGAATTTAAATGTGACGAGTTCTATTCTAGCTACTCTGAATGGTTACTATTTGGAAGTCAGTCAGGCACTAGAGTTACGTCATACTGATTTGTTGTCGATGTATGAAGTGGCTCCACGACAGAAAGAGAATGTCTGTACATATTACGCAGATAAGAGTATTTGCAACAATAATTATGTGTGTTTTGTTAATCATGCTGGTTGTCATGTCTTTGTGGATATCTCTGATGGACATGGAACAGCTCTTACTCGTACACAGACGTCATTTGTTGTGACTGATGGCCAAGCCTTATATTCCAATATTCTATCATATCCATCTTTCCAGCAACTCCTTCAAAGTGATATTGTTGAAGACAGCTATAAGGAAGTGACGATTCATTGTGATGGATATTCGTCTGCATCATTTCCTCTATATTCTGATTGTGAAGTCTGTCTCTGGCCTCTTTCTCCAGTGAATCCAATGACTATCCTTGTAGCTCGGAGTCAAGTTTCTTTTGGACGCAAAGAAATCCTCATCAGTGGACGAATCTCAGTGGAGAATCGTTC
This sequence comes from Blastocystis sp. subtype 8, assembly GCA_027406425.1. Classification (NCBI taxonomy): domain Eukaryota; class Bigyra; order Opalinata; family Blastocystidae; genus Blastocystis; species Blastocystis sp. subtype 8. The sequence continues at coordinate 31,615 of JANPWN010000648.1, forward strand.
TGGATTGGCTCTCTTTTATGGATTTGACCCACAAACAACAGCAAGCGAACGTGGTTTCACAAGACCTCTCGAGCGCTTTTCTGTAGATAGTAAGGTGTATGCTCCTTCGAATTGTTGTGTCAGTGGTGTCCTCTCCCTCTCTCTTGGAGCCTCCTTCTCAATATACGAGCAGAGTGCTGTAGCGAAGATTGATGTGAATGCCCTCGAACAAGCCGTCAGCAACACATTCATTGTGACGTTAGGAAGACAGCAACAGTGCATAAGAGTTCATGTCAATCGTGAGATTGTTGGTGTGTCTGATGGAGCCAGTACTGCCATTCTCCAGGTTCTGCTTCTCCCTTGTTTGGTGATTCAAAATCAACTTCCTTCACCCATTACTGTTACTATTTCGGATATAGCCGATACCAGAGGTAAAATTACTGTTTCTCCTTGATTTACAGACTTTGAAGTGACAGAAATCCAGGAAGGAGATGCTTATAATATCTATTCTATTCCGGTCGATCTAGGTAGTTGTGTGCTTTCTGCATCTCTTGCTGGAGATGAAATCAATCCCAAAACAGATGCAGTAGGAGTAGTTGGTTATGGTAATCAATAGTTGCAGCTAGGAGTACATGGCCATCTTCGTTTTGGAAATGCCATTGTGCGATATGAAGTGTTTCGTAGAAGTGACAGTGCTGTTATTCTTCAGTTGTTCAGTGATTATTGGATTATTAATAAAATAGGAGATGGAATCATGTACTTATTGTTCTTATCATTCACAATAGAGTAACAGAGAGTTCATCAAATGAAAAGTGTTTCTATTATGCAGAACCACATCCTATCCACTTTGTTGCTGACAAAGCATCTATACCTCAGGCCTCTCCTTTTATTCCACTTATGTTCTCATTAACATCTCCACGAATGAAGGATGGAAAACATAACCGAAGTGTTGTAATGAAGATCCCGGGTTATCAGTGGTCGTCTGCATTCTCTCTAGATACGGTTAATCTTGATGGATGTGTTGAAGTATGACATGAGAGTGAGTATTATGTAGATGGCTTCAGTGTCTGATGGAAGTAAGCGTGTTTTGTCAGTTAGTATTCATTATGCTCCTGGAGACTATGGAATGACAAAAATAGTTACGATTTCTTCTATGTATATCCTTGTGAATAATACTTCATCTTTATTTGCTGTAATATTGTCTTCATTCTCTGACATCTAGGTACGACAGACGGGTTGTACTGAGGTTCGAAACCTCCAGCCATCACAACCTGAAGAGTGGTACTGGTCTGATGCAAACAAGAAGCCTTTGATTCAGTTCCAGCAACTGGACATCAACTCCTTGTGGACTGAAAGTGTAACTCTTTCTTTAGGAGAACAGATGGTGGCGATTCGACAGTCTGAAGAACCAAGGCCATCTACAGAAAAGGATTGTGTTCTTCGTATTTTCTCTGCTATGCAGAACCACCAGACTGTTGTCACATTGGAATATGCTGTTTATTCTAATATTAGTACTTATTTGTAGGATCCCTTCAATACCCGATTGTTCCTCTATCGACAGCAGGGAAAAGTCACTCCAGAAGCGATTAAGAATATGCTTCTGAATAGACCTGTCTCTCTTCCTCCTGATACCTTTCATCAAACTCTAACTAGTCGATTTGTCAAGGCATTCAGGCGATTTTCCAAAGGTCCCCATTCCAAAGGTACTTTACTGACTGAGAAACATGAAGAACACGATACCAAATCCAGTGAATCTGATCCTGTAACATTAAGTGTGAGCGTCTCTATAACAGGAATGGGGATAAGTATCATTAATGATAGTCCTGAAGAAGTCCTGTTTATCGTTGTAAAAGGAATTGATGGATTCTTTTCAGTATTTACGTCGAAGAAGATGACTTCGGAGTTCTCTCTTGGTCGAATCCAGATTGATAATTGTCTGTCAGATACGCGATATCCAGTCTTGATGGGTTCACCAATTCACAGTCCTTTATATGGAAGAGAAGATGATTCCAATCGGAATAATCGTTTAATTGATGCTCTAGTAAATATGCGACGGAGTGAAGATGAAAATCCAAATGAGTCCAACAGGGTATTGCACTGTGTGGTTCGTATTCCTTATCATCCATCTGTTGTCTTTATTGAGAAGTTTGACTTGGAGGTTCAAGTGAGGGAATGAGTTGATGATGATTGATAGGAGATGGATATTGCAATTGAGTCGAAGACTATCTACGCTGTTCTAGACCTCTTGAAGGCAGTTCCTGATACAGAAGAGGTAATACTAACAAATCATAAATCAGTTGATTATGAGCTCCAGAAAGAGTATCAATTGTAAAGTTATGAGACACAATTGATGGGTAGAGTGTTCCCAGTTCCTTCACTTGAGGTCTCACGCTTATATTACTTCACCGAAGAATTATGTCTGCATGCTATTCGAACAAAACTTTCATTCCGTTCAACTGCTCAATACCCAATCACAGGAACACTTCTTAAACATCATCTAATTCCCAAATTTATCAAGGCTATTGTTGATGCGGCTGGTAATGTTGTGAGTAATATCGATAATGCCTCTTTGAATCTTTCATCGTTCGAAGCAAACTCCTTATATATCTCAGTAGATGACATGTTGAATAAATTGACACAACACTACATTCGACAGACTCGTGTGCGTCTATATATGATTCTTGGAGCTGTCAATATCTTAGGGAATCCTGCCGAGTTGTTAATGAACATTGGTCAGGGATTACGGGCTTTTATTGATGAACCTCTTAGTGGGTTGAAGCAAGGACCTGGAGAATTCATTGACGGTGTTGGTAAGGGAGCAAAACAGCTTCTCTCTAATACGACCTTTGGTCTTCTGAATTCTGTTGAAAAGTTCACAGACACTTTGGTGACTGGCGTGGAAACATTAACGATGAGTGATGAGTATAAGGCAGATCGAGCAGCAGGAAAGAAGGGTCTAATTCATGGTGTACGTAGTGGAGTAACAGGATTCTTCAATGATATCAAAACTGGGAATCAAAATAAGGGTGTTACAGGAGCCTTAGGAGGTGTCGGGAAAGGAGTTGTAGGGATAATCACCAAACCAATTGGTGGGTTACTTGATGATACATCGTCTCTGGTAGGAAAGATGAAAGACATCGCAAAGATTGAAGCAACTCCTGTTCGATACCGTGCTCCACGGTGTCTACGATTCGATTCATCTTTGCAGCCTTATGATGGATATCTTGCTAATGGTCAGCAGTTCTTCCCTGAGCTCTATCGACGCAATTATGTCGATATTGAGGAGCGGTATGTGGTACATGCTTCTGTAAATGCTGGTTCAATGATTCTCTTCTTCACTACTCAACGTATGTTAGTTATTGATCCTCATGCTAAAAGTGTCACGTGGTCTGAACCGTATTCTTTGATTCAAACCATGGGTACACAGTCCCACTTCGTTTTCATGCGTGAAGGAGCTGGAGATAATGGGGGTGGAAAGAAAAATAGCGCTGATATTCCTGTTCAATGCAGTTTTAACACTAGTACATTGATGTACGTAATTCAGGACTTTTTGAGGCAAATACGAAGAGGATTCTCTTTGGAGGAAATTAGTATGTTTAGAGACCATGTGTGTATTTGTGCAGAGCGTATGTCATTATGAGAGAGATGATAAGTAGATTATCCGATTCGAAGGGATATGGTGTTGTATCCAGAAATAATATGTACAATCACTTGATGAGGGTAATTTTTAGGGTCTCGTCCAGGTCCAGTTCCTATTGAGGAGGTCTCTATGGTAAATGAGTTGATGAATGTTGATATGCTTCATGTAAATGAAACGAAGGTTACGTGGAAGGTGAGTGGATGTGGATATAAGTGGTTTGTGGAAACAACAATTCGTGATATCCGCTATTTATATGATTCTCTCTTTGCTTCTCAGTATCGACTGAAAAATGTGGAACCCTCAATTCCGGCAGATGCTGATGATCTCGTTATTCTTGGTGAAATCGGAAGGCTGCTAGCCAATAATCGGTCTCTTCTTGTAACATTACCGGTGGAACGTGTATTCAAGCAGAACTACAGTTCATTCCAATATTGTAAGTGATGTGTTTGAGAAAACACCTAAGACCAAATAAACAAACTAATCAGAATCGCTTGAATCATGATTTGATGCAAATCTCCGAGGTATAACTTCCGGCTTCGTATTCAACTGACCCATTCGTGGATGCAGCCGACGAAGTCGACCTGACTGAAGTTGTGGAGAAGGGCTTGCTGAAAGATCACCGTCAATACTGGTAGATGAAGAACGCAGATGAGATGCGGATCTACCGTCTGTTAAAGGATGGTGACGATTTTCCTGTTTCTACACATCACAAGAAACCAGAATATTCACCCGCTGATCCTGTTCTTGTCGTGTCTTTTCCGCTTGCTGACGGAAGTGTTCTCCTGAATCAAAGCGCTGAATATTCCCTGCTTGCAACCGTTTCTGCAATAGAGATGAACGACCTCCTAGATTTCCGTATCCTTTCGGTTTAGCGACATTTCCATAGCTATTTGACGATTTTGTAGATTTGTCTGACAATAATATCATATGCAAAAACTCACTCTGAGAAGCAGCTTCAACAGCAACAGGTATTTCTTCTTTCTGAAATTATGAAACAACTATAAAGAGCATACTGATTCTGCTATGACAGGAGCCATACGTTCAATAACCTCTACCTTCTCGCGACTATTCAAAGCAGTATATCCTACAATAAATGGAATTATCTAGTATTGTACCACTAATAGGTGCAGTATTTAGACTTGTTGGAGCATCATCAACAAGGACCAGGTCAGGGGAATCTTGGATTCCATCGTCTTCGCTGGTTATTTCACTCATATTGCTAGAATAGAAAAGATGATAACGATATAAAGGGAAAACAGGAATTGCGGAAGAATGTTATTTTTATGAATACCAAAAAAACTCTCTTTTTTTCACTTAAAAATGGGACATAATCGTTCGAGAGAATTCGGCATGGAGAGCCCTATTTCGTAATAAAGGTCTAATTCTCTCCATAGAGTATTTGCACGGAAGTATTGGTCTGGTATGGGGAAATTAGGCAATGTGCTGAAGAAATTTGATATGAATCCCTCAACCGAGGATTCCTTCAAAGTGCGTACTGCATCAGGTGCTTTGAGTGTGATTTTGAGAATAGGGTAATTTCTAGTTTCTGTGATTACAGTTGTAATTATGGCATCTCTCTTTTGGGGTGAATTAAAACTGTATATGAATACTGTAGTTTATTATTCATTATTGTGAATGTCAGACTCGAACAGAAGATATGGTAATTGATAAGGAGACAAAAGACCGTACTGTTATCAACATGTCCATAGACTTTGATAGGTACGCTATTTTTGCTTGGTATCATTTAGTATTCCATGTATATTGATTGACGTGGGTTATCGGGATGCACTTGGAAATGACAGAACTGATCTGGACAGTGAGATTCGTAAAACGAATCTGGATGTGAATGGAAACCCTATCGGAGTTACAGACACGTCAACAGTATCATTCACTGCTTGCTTACACTCAGATTACGTATACTGCTCCAACTAAAGAGGAAGTGCTTCAACAAACTTCTCATAATGACGAAGAGATTGTTGTTGTGAACGACAAGGAAGAGAAGTGTAATAGCTGTTTCGAAGCTTCTGAGACAGGAGTGTGTTGTAATACATGTGAAGCACTGATTTCTCAGTACCGTAAGAAAGGTTTAAGTATTCGAAATGTCATCAATCGAGCCTCTGTGGTAAGTTCAAAGATTAAAGATGAATATATAGTGTGCAAACTTTGATTTTATGAAGCAGTGGGAAGATGGTATTGAGAAGGGATGTCGTGTTGAAGGGTATATTGCGATTAGCAAGGTTCAGGGGCACATGTACATTCTGCCTAGTCGAATCAATGAATTGGTTTCTCCTCAACATCTTCGTGAAGCGTCTTCTCGTATGAATGTCACACATACAGTGAACCGATTTTCTTTTGGTGATGACATTCCTGTAGATATGTAGCACTCGGCTGATTTGTAGGGACAATCTTCTCCCTTTTACCAACATCGTGGTATTATGAATTCTGATACTCCCGCGATGTACCAGTATTTCGTGAATGCTATCCCTACCACCTATACAAATGCCAAGGGAAACGTTACAAATACTTATCAGTACGTAGTGAGGAGAAACTATCACATTTAGAGTCACAGAAACACATCATCTACGACCCCTTCAGGAAACATCATCGCTGATACCTGGAGTCTATTTTGTATATGAGTTCTCGCCTCTGCGAGCAGTGATTAAGGAAACGCACCTTCCTCTCTTTGAGTTGTGCACATCCTTATGTGCTATTCTTGGGGGTGTCTTCACAATGATGGGCATGATCGATGGGCTTATCTATTCTATGGCGCGAAGAGCTGAAAGCCGTAGTCGATCAGGAGAGTCAGAATTGACGCAGCGAATTATATCAAAATCAGATTAACTTGTGAACTATATATGGAGATGACTTTGTTTGTTGAGTGATTCTTCAAACCGGCGTTTCGGATTCTTCACTTTGGTTCAATTGATTGAGCATTAACGGAAAGGATGAGAATAGAGACGTGCTACTTCTG